>JAQIUQ010007122.1:142500-335000 GCA_030378365.1 Hybognathus amarus | reverse complement strand
CTCATGCTACCTAAAGCTTCCAGCAACTACTGAGCTGTATTCAACTGGGACAAGTTCTGTGGCTCTAGATTTAACATTAGATTTAACTTTCAGACAGTTAACTTTCAGATGTCAGTGCTGTACATGAAATAGTTCAGCAAGTTCGGCTTACAGGGAGACTGCAAGTTAAATAAAGTTCAGAGGGTGTGGCTGGGAGAATGGGTGGTGAGTCGCAGAGAAAGATCAGTCGATGACAGGAATATCAGATGTACTATCAAATGTTCAGGATTTTTTATACGTGATTTCTTAATTTATCTATATCTCACAAATGTATAATTACTACACTATTTTCAGGTGAATGCGGTTACATTGTATTTAATTTAAGTTCTGAGTAATAATTAGCTAATAATGTACTTATTATAGAGTTACGGCTTAAGGGTTTGGTTAGTTGCTTGTAAAGTGCATATTTGACTGTTAGTATAGTAGTAGCCTAACTTCATCATCTTAACCCTTAAAGGGGCAAGCATAAATAAATTTGATGGAAAAATGATTCATTGCTATTTTTGTATGTATCTAGACTAAATATTTTTTCAAAAAATATGACCTTTATTTTCTAAGTTACACTCTGTATCTCCCAAGATACAGATCACATTTTGCAATGTATTATTTTTTTTATTATAGTTCATATGACAACTTTTAAAACATATAATGAACAATTAAATAAGCTTATGTTTTCCATGTTATCCATACAACACTGGAAAATTGGAAAAAACGGAACTTTTTCTCCCAAGATGCATTGCATATGTAGGATATACGTTTACTATTTCAGATCCTTTTAAACAGTTCATGTGCCGATTTAAAAAAAAAAAAAGATTCCTGTTTTTTTTTTTTTTTTTTTTCAGTTGTGAGCATTTTGGCCCGTGACACTTCTGACACATGATGGATGTCTGCCCATCCTGGCACATCCAAAACCTTTATCCTATTCAATATATTTAGAGAACAGGCCTCAAAACAAGAATATCTGTGAGTGATCAGCCCTGTTAAATAATCTTATGCATCCCGCAGGATACAGGCATTCAATGCCTGATAATCAAAGATATGACAATATCAACAAGAACATGTAAAACTATCCTTAAACTATTTTCTAAAACAAAATCACTCTAAAATATCATAATCGTGAGAAATATAAAAACACTTAATTCATGGCCTGTGTCTTTGTCCACATATGCTGCCATGTTGGATTTTGATACAAATATTTGAAACGTTTAGCATAAAGTCACATGACCTGATTACATGACCCATCACCCCATCAGTGTTTCTCATCAACTGCAATCACATAATGCCCTCTGCCCATAGCCCCTCCCCCTACAGCCTGTTAATTGACTGTATCCCCCATAACATATTGATATAAATTCCCCCAGTTCATTTTTCTAAGTACCGTCCAATGAAGCCTAATTATATAGCATAATGAGTGGACCTTTTTATTCTATTTTCTTTTTCTTTGAAACTGGTTTTATCGATGTCAGATGCGTCCAATTCCTCATTTGTCATCCTCAGATTAAACATGACAGATGCTGTAGGTTGTTAAAGAACTTGTTTGATATTGAGCCAAAGCTGTTACTGTGTTGTGTGTGTAAATCAAGTTGTCCTTTAAACATGAATGGTTACTTTTCATTTAAAAGAGACATTTACAGTAAAAGCTGATATATTAAGTTATAGTACAATCATTTAAGAGATGCAGTGTGCAATCTGGAGATTATTGTAAAGCACTGTAATGAGATGATCTATATTTGTAATATTATTTTGTTATTGTTGCTCGATTAATTTGCACTGCACTTTTTGTCTTCTACATCCAACTTAATACTGCACCATCTAGTGGTGACACACCGAAACAACCGTTCTATGGTGAATTATCAGCTATGTCTGCTTTACATTTACAATAAGTATCTAATGGTAATATTATGGCATAATATAATACTTACCAAGAAAGTAGTAGTACACTGTAAGTAGGTTACTAATATGTACTTATACATATAGTTACCCACTTATTGTACATGTGAAACAGGACTGTAAAATAAAGTGCTACCAATAATATTTATTATACTATTCATCTGCATTACACTGTAAACAAGTTGCTGCCTTAAATTAAGCTTAACTTAAATAACATTAAACTGACTTTAAAAAATCAGTTGAAATATTGCTTACATTATTTTGATGAGTTAAACCAATGTAAAAACATGTCATCATTTATTGATCATATAATTTGTAATGTTGATACTTCAATTCATGTACAAATAGTAGCCATATTAACAATGATATTACCATTTAATTTGGGAGTGATCTTTCTTTGATCAATTGCTCTTGTTTGCTAATCATCAAGTTGTGACAGCTTTAACAAATTGTGTACATGTTGTGAGGAGCCGAGGATACAGAAGAGTATTAAAGAGAATTAGCTCTGTTAGAAATGTCCCTGTGTAACAAGTAAGTATAGATGTGTGGGACTATAAATGGTGGAATACTCTCAATTATGGGTCTCTACTCTTAATGTGATTAGCTGTACTGCCCCCTGTTGGAGATGAAGGTGAACAACACTTTTATAAAAGAAAAACAAATTTATGTTTTGGTTTGGTGTGTTTGGTGGAGTTTTGAATACTGCAGGGCATTCAATGATTTTTTTAATCAGTACAATACATTTTATTAACAAATTGCAGCAATTCTTTAAGTATTTCATTAATTGCAGCAAAACCCTTAAGCCAATCACATACGCAATCACCTCTCTCTCAATTTAAACCACCTCCATTCAAAATGTCCATTCAACACTCTTCTTGTCTGGGCTTCAGTTAGCAAATACCGGGAATATTCTCCACAACAGAGCGAATTGCATCTCGTATCTCCATATCTGTAGTCGTTTTTGATTTCCTTAACCAAAAATACAATCTTAAAGGGTAACTAAACCCTAAAACAACTTTTTAGTTAATGATCTGTAAGACTGGGGCTTTATTAATGCCGTTCATTGATTCAAGTAATTTTTTTGACATTTGATTTAAAAGTGTTTTAATTCTACAATATATGGTATAAAAACCATAGACTGTAAAAGAGGGATGTTGCCCATAAAAGAGGGATGAAAAACCATAAAAGAGGGATGTTGCCCCTTCGCTCTTTTCCATCAGAGAGAACTGAAGCCGTCAGTGTCTCGATATGGCGCTGACATCTTGGAACTTGAGTATGCCCACTTGCGTTTTCGGGACCAGTCATGTGCAGTCATGAGCAGGAAGTAAAGCTGTGAAATCAAGGCCCCGCCCTCATTTTCGCTGAATCAATCGCAAGCACATGCCCCTGCACTTTTCTTAAGTGGCCTCTGTCTGCTCTGTTCCTCTCCAATGATGTCTGCTGATTGCAGAACCTTGTTAAAATAACGGTAAATTCAACTACTGACCACATAGTCAACATTATTAAAAAAAGTCCGCTGGTGCTTCAGTGACTACTTCGCACAGGGAAACTGTCGAATCACTGCCGAGTGCTGCCCTCTTCAGCTTTAACGGTTGCAACTGCAGTTGAATTTTCCTATTCGGAAGTTGAGGTACTCCTGTGATGTCAGAGAGTACCAGCTAACGCACGCCCTTGCCTACAGAGAGATGTGTCTCAGGTACACGCCCTCCTCCACTGCCCATTTTCCAGCATTTTTCAAATATTGCCAGTGGGTGGAGTAAGGCTCTGACCAGGGGTTTAGTTAACCGGGTGCTTAGCGTCTATGTCACGGCTCTTCTTGATTGGCCGGCAGTTTCAGGCCGAAGAAAGCTGAGAGATGGGTAACTTCAGACTGAGTCAGCGAACTGAAATTGAGAGGTAGTACTAAAGGCCAATTTATACTTCTGCGTAGGGTGCGCGCAGTAGGTACGGCGTAGCATACGCACAGAGCGCGTCCCATACCGCGTACCCTTCGCCGTAGCCTGACTCGCACCTCCTCAAAAATTTAACTACACGTCGCGACGATGCGGACCGCAAGATCGGTGATTGGTCGGCTTGGTAGCATCGCATTTCCTCATACGCATTTCCGCACGTACCTTCTCACGCATTTCCACACGTACCATCTCCTCCGTCTTCTCTCATTTCTGCCTTTCAGTTTTAGGAATTTCACTAAAATGAACTGTTTTTCCACCTCAATAAGCTCCAACTCCAACATGCCTCAACTCATAACCTAGCCGCGAGGAATCTAAAAACAGTGAAACATTAAAACCCTCCGCCGCCAACTACCGTTTCGGAGCAGTACTGCAGAGCAACCAAGACCTGAACGCAGAAGTATAAATGCTCACAACGGCGTCGCCTACGTGCGTAGCCAACGTCATACACTACGGCGTACCCTTCTACACAGAAGTATAAATTGGCCTTAAGTCTGATGTGGTCAGGCTATAAGTTACACTGTTGCATTCAAATTCAATTCAGTTACAAAAAATAAAAAAATAAAAAATAAATAAAAATAAAAAAATATCAGAGTGGAATTGAAAGCTTATATTATTTCTTATCTATGTACATTTCATAATGGACTGCACCTGCTGCAGCAGACAGGAAATGCATTGACAGGCTCTGTACTGGAGCTAATGAAGCAAAAAACACAATGAGGCAAAATTCCTCCTAACTCCTAAACTCTGCTCTGTGTGTGTCTTACACTTCCGTATCTACAAATCCATTAATGTCGATCAGCTCACGCCATCTTTCCACTGAGATTAGCAGGATTTTGGAGCGTAAACTGTGGCACGTAATGAGGAGGATGTTTGAAAAGAATCGCTGTCGATTGCTTTGACTGGTTTATTAGGCTGGCTGCAGGTTCAAACATGTCTCCTTATGAAAAATAAAACTAGTCTGCAGATATGTATTAACATACAACTTTGCAGAACATCCTGCATTTGAACTCGCTGCTTTAAGAACATGATTTGTTTATAACTGACATTTTGAACATTCTCATGCAGTCAACATATAGCCTTGAATTTTTTAGCACCTGAGTAGTAACAGTGTTGTCTTGCTTGAGGCTTAATGCTCTTGTCCTTTTCACATTTGATGTATTAAGGCTTAAGTGATTGTTGATGTCATATTTGTGAAAGGTGATGAGGTTGAGAGAGCTGGAGTTTCTTGTTATTGTGAACACTGAGCTTCACAATGCTGTCATTCATTTATTCATTCTCTTCTCACCTTTCCCTTAATTCTTTAGGCACTGGAGACTCACAATTCAATACCGGTTGCATCTCTTTACTTGTCAACTTTTGTGTGAGTGCCGGCTGCTTTTCAAATGTTTGCATGCTTGGCAAATGCAAAACTGATAGCACCATTATGAAAAGTGTATCTTTTTGGCCAATGTAGAACTCTGGTCTGTTTTAAGGTGTGCTCTTCCTATGACTATGGTTCCTTTTTAATTGTTTATGAGAAAACGGCCAATAGGTATTTGGTTATTAAAGAATACTTTTTTCTATTCTTATATTTCCATATCTTTGTGTTGCAACTTTTTTTCTGTTTAAATATTCCTGAGTTATTACTCTTGTTAGTATTATTATGCTACATATTGTAGGTACTTTTGCATTCTACACTGCAAAAAAATATATAAAACATAATCGTGATTTAACGGTAAAAATGCTACAGTGCAAAATTGGTTAACAAAAAGTTTCCATACTATATACGGTAAATAACTGTGATATAATTTTACTGTAAAATACCATTTTCAGTTTTTAAAAGTGAAAAGGAACTCGTTGTATAACTTAGTGAAAAACCGTAAATTGACATTCCTACAATTCCCTGTGTGACGCTTCACATTTTATGCATTTTCGTTGAAATAACTATGGCTCATAGTTTTCTTTTTTATATATATTTCTAATCAGTTAGGGTTTTATGTTACATTTAATGTTGTTAAATTAATGTTTATTGCATTGTAATCTCATGTGTGTTACCATGATAGTGTTTAATGTTTGTGTGAATGACACTGTTCAGATTCTTTACTTTAATACTTTATAAGTATTAACCCTCCAATGGACGACTACTTGTAATGAGCTGTGATTGCTCATGTGATTCATCACTGCTGTGATGGTTGCAGTTTAGTAAATTAACATTTTATCAGAAAATGAAATGCCGTTTACTACTGTAAATTTTAAGTTAAGTCTGTAAAACCATTAACGTTCCTACTGTATTTTTAACGGTAAAGTTCTGACAACCACAGCTTCCGTTTTTTACTGTTAAAAATATGGTTTTATTTTTTTACAGTGTACATCTCAACATGCATTACGTCCTCACAATATTATTAGAACATAATCACTGATGTTATTTTGGGAAAATTTTCTGTATCTCTCCTCATCCAAAATTAAAGCTTCTTGCAGTCTGGACAGCTTATAGGCTTTATTTAAGTGTTGCATTACATCATCAGTCCTCCGTCACTGTCTTCCCAATCCAAAACAATAGAGAAAAGCTGCAGTATACACCCTCTTCATTGAAACTATCCTTGTTAATTCCACACACATCCGTGCATCTGTGATTTCATGGTACTCGCTGTGTGGAATTCCTCATTTTAAAGTCAAAACATTTGTGATGTTTCTTTTTAATATAAGTTGAGAAAGCAGGAAGTGTCTGAGTCATGGAAGTTTACTCCATGTCTGATCGTTCACATGCTCCCACACTAACACTGCATGCCTGCGGCCAAAGAAGCCATCCCGGCGTCACACTCAACTCATCAAAGGCAGGGCCGTGTCAGACGCACACACACACCCGAATACACAAAAACCAACACTCAAGCATGTCAAGGGATAGGATATATACACGGATACACACAAGCTCTGGCACATCCTAAGAAAGGGACACACACTTTGACCAACGAAACACAAGCACATCAGATGAAAAGGTAGACATGCATGTTAGCAATATGCCAGCAGGCATACACAAAACACAAAAAGAACAGTTACGCACACAAAGAACTGGAACGCTAGAGAGAAGAGGCACATCTACAAATGCAGGTACAGACACATAGTTGCCTTAGAAAGCATGCAATCATGACTACTTCTATTTCTTCATAGAATGGATCTTAAAAATCCTAAAAATTCTAAAACATTCTATCATGTATTTGTCCCAAACCTTTAGGAGATTATTTATTCAGTGGAAAAATTAAAAAGATTTCCTTTCTACCTCTCTCTTTTTCTCCCCATACAGTGAACAATGAAAGGAGCCCTGAAGAGACCCCACTGACTTTCAGACAAAAAAAAGACAGATGAAAGAATGTCATACAGTTTGGATCAAAGAGTAAATAATAAAAAACTAAAAAAAAACATACAATACATACATGCAAAATCACACATTTTTGGGTGAATTAGCCCTTTAACTAAAGGCAATGACACTGTGAAGTTTTCCACACCCATAATCCTCACATACATTCTCTTTAACAATTCAAGCTCACCCTATCCAATGTTTGCTCACTCTTTTGAAAACCTTCAACTCAGTCAGTGGGTTTGCACATATAGTGACTGGAGGATCTTTTGGGTCAGCACCACCTGGCCTGTGCTCATTTTCCTCAAGTGCACATACTTAATAGACAAGAGATGCATGCATTTCAGATATTGAACGAGGCATACTGTAACCCTGCAAATGAAATGCACATCTCATTCGTCTGAAAGTTAAATAATTCTTCTGTTGCGCTGTACTGACTTAGTAAATAGAAAGTTCATCATCAAATGACATGACTGTCAGTGGATTTTAGATCTGTTACATAACCTTTATGTTAATTAGCCATGTGGGCACCTGTTTTTGGATGGTGCCAATAATCATCTCAAAATAGCCTTATGTCAGCTGATTGATTGGCCTATTTCCAATATTGTTATTTTACAGAAATACTACTGCCAATTTGTACAAGTTTTAGACAAACGTTGGCTGATTTGTAAAGGGACGTTACCAAAATTGGTATTGCGAAAATTTAAATATTTTATTAAATAACTTGAAAATATGAAAACTGTCGCATTCCTTTCAATTTTTAATGTGTTTCAGGTCAGTCAGTGTAGTTGCTCAGTGGAGAACTAGGTAGGCGCGAGAATGTGGGAGGTCATCCCACCCCGACCTTGCGCTTAAATCTCTGCCCTCTGATTGGACAATCTGTGATTTTTCCCTGAGATGGTGTGGTAAGAACAACGCCGTTCAGTTTATCAATACAGGGCCTAGCAGCGACGATGACGACAAACTGAATTAAACGGGATTTTAATTATGGCCACGAACAAAGTATTTGGAAAAAGTGTTACAAATTTGGCCTATCCTCTTACAACATAATATAGCACTGATTATCATATTTGTAATTTTACTAAAAAAGTTTTAACGTATATTTTAACGCTATATCTTATTGTATCATCAGCATTAAAATGAGCGTTAGACCTACTATATTAGGCCATTAGTTAAAACTTTCAGTATGATCAATCTATTCACGCAATTATGTATTTTCTCAGCTGTTAATTAAGTTGTTAGTATTCGACTAGTCCAGAATTATTACATTATTACACCTTGGTTTTCAGATAGGTGTATGAGGGATTTTAATAATTTTTTGAAGGGATATAAAAATAGTTTTGGTGGCCTAAATACCAACATTTCCAGTTATTATGGAAATCAGAAGTGATACCGATGTAGGCTAGTAACACAATAGTCTAGGATCGGGAAGGACATTTGCAGCCGCCGAGGAAGGCTATATTTCTGCTATGTAAATATTTTTTTAAATATAGTGTAGAAAAGACAGATGCATTAAGGGTTACAGTAATTTTGGAAGTAGAAAAATGGGAATTAATAGGCTACTAAATCACTTTACATTCAAACGTAGCGCTACTTGTCAGCTGCGTTCAAAATGATTTTAACAAATGAACATATAACTGTTGCATTGACTTTTTGGATAACAATAAATAAATAATTCAAGCCACAAAAGAAATGTTCTGCGTCTGGTAATATATGATTGCACATTTTCACAACGTTGTCCCGAAAGAAACTACTTTTTTTTTCTGTCGGGACATAAAATCAAGAACACGGCAAGACACTGCAGCAAAGCCTGAGAAAACTCGAGTTAGCCTACTTATGAATGCAAACTTTTGGCGCTTCTCTTCGTCATGCAAGGACATGTTTTTAGTTTTCTGCTGATAATGCGCATTAAAATGCCTTACCTTTATGCAGTCTTCTAGAGAATAAAGGGAACAGCTTTCCTGTCTGTTTAGGCCGACTGAAGGGTTCCTCTCTGGATCTGCTCTGTATTGCTCCCGTGGGCCCCCCGCTCACGGTGTTTATTGAGATGTGTATTGGGACCCCAGACCGTCATGTTGCTAGGAATGGAATAATTTAGGCCTGTTAGCTCTTCATTGAGAGAATCAGGAATGTGTACACCTGAAAATGACTGATTTATGTTTTGTGCATTTTAGACAAACGTTGGTTGTTTTAATGTAGACGCTTTAAATCAACCTGGGCGTTTAGTTTTCATTCAGCAGCCATACTTATTTTGAATAGGCTTACTGTAATAGTGGCATTCAGATTTCACAATTTCCTCCACCCTTGTTCTGTCTGCCTCATTAATCATCATTAGTCTATATGAGAGCATTCATGTTAAACAGCACGCTTGTGTGTTGTTGCCAACCACACTATACCCAAAGTAGAATAAATGTTCACTGATCTACGCGCTGTGACATGACTTTCATGGACAGAAACACACTCACACACACGTCTCTGTAGCATACCTCTCTTTGTTTTGATTGCTCTTCTATCAATGAGATTGACTGCGCTATAGAAGTCTTTTATCCGCTACATGCTTCAGTGCAGCTAATGATGGACAACAGCGCCTAACAATAGTGACAATGTAAATATTTCCCTGAGAAACAGAACAAGTAACTCATTATATTAGACTTTAAGAACTCTTTACAATAGCAGTAATATTATGAGCACGAGACATTTCCCTATTTCCACTCTGTATTTATTGTAGCTTTTTGTTTTTACACAGTCATTTGAGTCAGCGAGCTTTCTTTGTTTACAAACAGACAGTCAATTGACACTCGATGTCGCTATTAGTTTTAATTATGCGCCTGCGTTCGAGTCTGATTAAGTAGCCTACAGTTTTTGTTCTGCACAGAAAATGGCACTTTATATTATTATAAGGTCATTTATAATTAATATGAGATACGAGCCTTACTCACGATCTGATGTGCTTAATCTTGGACTGCCATTGGCTATCACTTCATATTTTATTTTATTCTAAAGGAGTTTAGCCGGCAGATGGTTCAGTGATGTGTGGTCCAGTCTGTCCCGATCTTATTGCAATGTTATTTCAAGCATCGGTGAGCACTGGAGGCCCAGCCTCTAGTCAGTCTTGTATATTCGACTCCTAATCTGCTCGGACATCTCGCCCTCTTCACCGAACTTCTCATGTCACGCTGATGTGTATCAGATACCCCCACATCTCTCTCTCTCTCTCTCTCTCTCTCTCTCTCTCTCTATTCTCTATAAACCTTAGAAATGCCAAAGCAAAAATGTGTGCTGCATGCAACCAGGCGAATGCAATAATTGTGAAGAAAACGTTTTGAAATGGTTTAGAACAATATATTTACTTCCATTAAATAAAACACAATAGTTTATTTTTGGGATGTTGAAAAACGAAACAAAAATTCCGTAACAAATATTATACACAGAGCAAAAACCAAGTTCATTTCGCAGAAACATTTGCGTATTATTACCCAGGGTTGCTATTCTAGATCTATATTCACACAGATATTTAATAATAAATTTATGATATCACACACGACTGGTGCGTTTAGTATGTACATTCCCTTGATCGCAAGCAAGACATGATTCCTGTACGTTTTCCACATGCTGTGTTAAACTGATTTCTCGAAAATGCTTAAGAGTTACAGCTTTCGCCTCTACAAATTGGAGATGATATTAAGATATAACGTATACAGCCTATATACAACCTTTCAGTCAATTGCTGTCCAAAAATTGAAACGTCAAAATAAATGATTTTTTTGTTTGTTTGTTTTTTAACATTCTGGTATCCTAAACTCTTCACTGGCTAGTGTGCACTTGCTAGTGTAGAGAACAAATCTTATTAGAAATGGCGCGTTTGCCTTCCGTTTCCGCTTGACATTCCATCACAGGATTGGACGCGTTTCAGTGGTTTATTCTTCTAGTGCCCTTGACACAAAAAGTGTAGTCTCTCGTTCCTGGGATTCGGGATTGTAAATTCTACGTCCCTTACACCGGTCTATCCACTGCGTACTGGCAGGCGCTGAGATTGGAGGCCGGGTTCTGCACGCTCGCGTATCCAAAACTCGAGTGCTGCTTGGCTTTCAGTCTCAGACTGGCAAGACTGGAGTTACAAGTGTCCCGGTAAACATAAGGAGGTGTCTGGAGGGGCGTAAGGGCACGCTGACGTGGGAACCCCCGAATTTAGAGAAGGGTTGCTGAGGTTATTCAAGTTATTGAGGCTGTTTAAGCTTGATCCGGGTACACCGGTGACAGCAGACGGAACCATACCGGAGGACATGCTCATTGAGGAGATGGAGTTAGGTGGGGAGAACATGGTCTGAGACGACAGCGGATTGACGTTCATGGAATTGAAAAAGGGGAAGCTTTTGGTAGACAGAGAGGCCGACGTGAGCCCCTTTGCAGCCCAGTTGTTGTACGTATAGCTGGGATACATGTCATCGTAGGGCTGCATAAGTCCGTTGAACTGAGGGCCGAAACCGTTTTTACACAGCTCTGCCTGTTGGTTCCTCTCCCTTTTTCTCCATTTTGCCCGTCGATTCTTGAACCACACCTGCAACAAATGTAGTAAATAATTTATATTTATAATTGGCCTACATAGTTAGGCTAATTCTTATCTATTTCAGAACCGCTGTCACCGTATTAGAACATCATGAATTAACCACTGCTACACGGTTTGTTTTAGTTGATAAATGATATGGGTGGTGGTGTCAAACTAAGTTTGCTACCCTAATTAAGTCGCTTTTTATTATCAGTCACCCGGAATCTTGTCTGATCCCGGGAATCCCAATACACATCCATTCTTAGCGGTAAATGAGCCGCCCGACGCTTCGAATGTGTATTCTCCCTAAGCAGGCGGAGACAAACTAACCTTAAGGACTACACGAGAATGACAATCACAAAATACAAGCTTTACACCTCTTAAAAAGCAACTGTGTGACTCCATTAAGGTCATCGTTAGGGTGTCACTTGTGTTGATTGCAAACAAGTCGTATTTAGCATGTAACGTATATTAACGTCACGACATTTTAGCAACGCGTAGCGCCTGTAATTAAATAGCCTAGCCTATAAAACAGGTCTAGACTTTTTGAAAAAAGTTACTTTAAATAGGCCTGCAGAATATAAATGATTCTAAAAAGGCATAAAGTGTGATGGGCTAATTATTATTTAAAGAATTTATATTATTTGAAGTGGACATATTATAAGCCTGAACTAAAATCTCTTTCAATTCAGTAGGCTATGGGTAGGCCTGTATAAAATATAGAATTTGATTAGAATTAAATATTGATTAGAAAAATCAATTCTTCATTTTTAGGACTATGTGATAAGTTATTTCAATTCCATTTCACTTTTCAAACTTACCCTGACTCTGGCCTCTGTTAAATTAGTCCAAACGGCGATCTCCTCTCTAGTGGACATGTCCGGGTAGCGATTCCGCTGAAAAGTGGCTTCCAGTTCCTGGAGCTGTTGGCTAGTAAAATGCGTTCGTTGCCGCCTCTGTCGCTTCTTTTTCGATGGGTCATCAGTCGTATCTTCGTTTTTACTTTGTCCCTTCTCTTTATCTGCAATGCAAAATAATACAGTATTTTTAAATAATTATTTAATTTAAGAGGAACCAGCTTCAGGCTTTTTTTAAACATTGGAGAAAGTCTGTGTGAGGGAGACAAATCTCTAATTCCGTTTTATTGAATTGAAAATATTTAACAGCATGGTAACATATCAAAATAGGTTCCCTGACAACAAAACCGGCAAAATGTAATCAATGAGGTTCCGTGACTATTTTTCTTATAATCGCTGATCCTAACATCCTATTCTGGGAACAGTTACCAAAAAAAAAAGGCTCAAATAAAAATGCTCTTAAATTAAGATTTAGAAAATATTTTAACTACAATGAACGCAATATGTATTTTTCACCGTGACGTAAAAAGAAATAAACTATTAGAGTTGGGGAATGTCTGCAGTAGACAATTGCCTCAGTGCAAACATTTGTGAAAAGCCCACATTTTCCACACACAATATAAGTAAATAAAGTCCTGTCAAAGGGCATGACTTATGTAGCCTACCTCAATAGCCCTAGGAATCAACTAACTGCCAGTTCCATGTCATGATATTTGCATACCTCACACTATAACTGGCTCTGTTTAAAGTAGTTTTAAACAGTTTATTTCCAAAGGCAGCACCTCATGAAAACTGACACCAAAACCGAACACGCTCCAGTAAAATATCTCTTCAGAGAACCAGGGCTTACCTACGGACTCTGGGCCTGGAGGTGTCTGAAACCGTGTGCACCTCCAGCCTATGTTCCCAGTCTCACAGACCGCTGAAGCGGTTGCAGACTAGAGGCCATCGCAAGCGGCGCGTGTTTGCTCCCGGTAATATGGTGATGGTGGTCCAAACTCAACGGATCCTTCATAGAGGTCATGGACAATACAAGCGTTTTACGGAGGTTTTCGCAAGCAGCTATTACTTCCTCAGCGAAGATCACAAATAGTACATACAAAATAAATAAATAAAAACATTGAATGTGTCCAGTAGTGAAGTATCGGCAAGCGTTGTTGTCAGGGTTCCTTTCCCAACTGAAACCACTCTAAGCGACACTCCACAAACGGCTTTAAATCGCTAAAATAAAAGCAGTGCTAAAGAAAGTTAAAGTTTTTTCTTTCTTTGGCTGGGTAAAAAGATAGTTTCAGCAGAGAGCTACAAGAAGAGCCGGAGTGACAGGGACAGGTATGTGATATTATATCCACTTGCATACACACACTCTCTTGCACATCACAGCGCTCGCTCTTCATTTCAGCTGTCCCTCTATCCGTCCAACCGAGCTGCTCTATGCGTCGTGACGTCACCACAACTCCGCCCACAATCTGACGGAACTTTAGACTCGATACGTGAGAGCTTTTATGGCCAACAGACTAAGAAACGGCCCTTTTAGAAATGAAAAAAAAAAAAAAATGCAGCCTGTGCATTTCAAGATGCTTTCCATCCTCCAAAAGCATGTAAATAAAGAGACACTGCATTCAGTGACTTTAGAGAAGTCAAAATGTGTCAAAGAACAATGTCCCTAGAATTGTTCATTGCACACCTGGCGCTCAAAACGCGATGTTTCAACCTTTTTTTTAGCAGAAAACTTTCAGAAATTTTCAGAAAACATCGTATAATTTGCGTTTTAACTTAAGTCTGTCAAATTTAAAATGATCTCATTCATAGCAAATGATAGGCCAACAACAAAATACGAAAACATAGGCCTGGTGATAATAACGCTCTAGAAGATGCGCATCATGAAAGTTCCGCTTTTTACTTGTAATTGGACGATTATTGGCCACAGCGAGTTGACGAAGACCTCGTTAAATTCAGTAGGCCTATCTCAGTCCTGCTAATAAATAAATAAATACATGATAATTATATGCTTATAAAATAATTTGAAATATCACATATGCAAATTTGATGTAAGGACTAAAAGCACTTTGGCGAGATATAATTGTGCGCCTCGGGCCCGTGATTACTTCGCGGGAGAAAGGTGCTCACTTTGCCTTGATTATAACATTTAATCTGATAAGACGCCTATTTGCCTAAGAATTTTAATTGGGCTTTTTAATGACTTCAAGCTTCTTCATCTTGTTGTCTCAAGTTCCTTTAAAACTTTATTACAACTAATTGCATTATTTTAATTAAAAATACATGTTTTGTTCTTATCCCTAATTCATGTTAAATTATTCTCCATTTTGTCGTAAAAATAATATATTATACATAGCCTAAATTAGGCTATATTATCACAGGGGAAAGGCATTTTTTATGAGAGAAAAAATGGTTGGATTTCTTCTGGAATTTTGATGATATTTTATGTAGCCTATCATTCAAATGAACTTATCAAATGGGATATATATAAAAAGTAGAAACTAACAGGAGAAGCAACCAAACCGATAGTATTTTAAAGCAGTTGATTACAGCTTTCATAAATATTAAATTAAAAAATAAATAAATAAGGCAATTAGTGAACCAAAGATATCTACATTTTTTGCTTCTCTGCTTGTCCTGTAAAATTACTTGAAACGTCGAACACCAGCCATGGGGTTAAAACAAAACGGAGAAAATAAAAAGGCAGTCAGCTCCATCAAAGACTGATTCAGCTCCCGCTCTCTGTAGCCTGAATATTAATTTATGCCGTAATACATGACCTGGACCCGACAAATCTTGTATTTACAGGTATTTTGCATGATGATGTGACCTCGTGTTCAACGCATTTGCTCATTGCGTATTATTAAAATTCGGTCTGTCTCACATGTCATTCAGTTTTATTTTCTTTATTTCTTGAAGCTGTTTCCCAATTTCTTGAAACAAAAACTGTGTAGGCCTATATCCAGGTGATTTTTTATCAATTATAAGTAGCCAAATCACTCTTTTTATTTCTTAGATCAAAGTTTACTACAATCTAAAAACACAAACCATTACAAAAATACCAATGATTTTTCTGGGAGCTCAGATAGACTAAATATGAAAAAATAAAATAAAATAAAAAAACCTTTATTAAACTATAACGTTTGCCTATGGAATTTCAATGCGCACAATTAACATTTCTTAAAATTGTGCGCATTGAAATTCCATAGGCAAAAGTTCGATTCTTGTTAAACGCACTGATGGCTGGACTGGATTGTTGCTCTGTATTTATTCTGGACCCTCAAAATTCTTCAGAGCGCTCTCACTGCCTGCTGTGGATTATTGGCCATGGCACACCAGAGCCATTAATTACCAATTCAGTCAATATGAGGGAGACGACAAAGCCTTTTCCATAGGATTAAGAGGACATTAGATTCTTCCATTAGTATATTCCTCCTCACGAGGAGGCTTTCATTACACATTTACTTTTCCCCCGAGTCTATCTAACAAGCGCTGCATATATTACTGCAACGGAGACGAGATTGTCGGTAATCAAGTCGCTCGAATGTCTTTTCCCTCTTTACTTTTCTGTGTGCATTTTCATGCACTTTCTCCTTTTATCTCTTCTCTGCTGAAACTGCATCGGTTCACATAGCCTATCATACCATATCTTAGCCAATGGGAAATTGCAAACTAATGCGACTTAATAAGTGTTGTGGTTTGTTCTCAGTTTGCTTTAATTAGCTTAATGAAGATGCCAGATGATAGACCCGCGATGCACGCATTGAGTATCAGCCTGTGGGCGTACCGTTTTTCCCCCAACAACTTTAATTTGATTTGTCTAAGTTTCTTTCTAGAATTTTCCCCGTGCGGTAAATTATAGCTACCGTAGCCTATACTGGAGAAAAGTGTTTTTTTATTTTATTTTATTTTTTATTTGTATTTTTTTTGCGTTTAATCTACCTGCGTCTATCAGACTGAATGGCATTTATATTACTTGTATCAAATTTGTATTTAGAATCTTGTAAGAGATATAGCCTACGTTTCCATGATTTCTTTGAGAACGCACTAACAAGCATTTCGAAGAATCAGATCAGTATTTTTTTAGAAACCGAAAATCTCTCAAATGAGACCGAATTTGACTGTAAAATTATCAATTCCCAGTCAGGAGTTGCAACGGTTTATCTTGTATGATACTGTCCTACCACCAGATGTCCATCTTTGACTATCAAACGTCCAATGGCACTGAGTTCCCTGGTACCAGTCATAAGTCAAACACCAGCAAAGGTGTTTTACTCACACTTTACCGAGCCGTTTTTATACCTGCGATATTTTAAAGGTCAGAGAATGTTGAGGTGTTTTTGTTAAACAAATTAAACGTATTAATGAATCCAGACCTTCTCTGGAGACACTAACAAGGAGGGTGGCTCGTCGTTCAATATCATCTTACCTAATTGAGCACAGGTTGATGCAAGTTTGCGGCAGTGGGAGTCCATTTGATAGATTACTTTGAGAACCTGTGAAAAAAAAGAGAAACATTAATTTATTATTTTATAATATATATATATATATATCTGTCTGTCGTCCATCACTTCACATCAGCTTTCTGACCTGACGGGCCACTGATATATACTTCAAATTTATTGTAATATGATTGGATGGTTCCTGTCTGTAATTGGATGTGCACATTCCTCGATAATTTGTTTTGAAATCCCTTAGCGCTTGCTCGAGTCCCTCCTAATTAAGACTCGTGTCTCCAAACGCACACATGAAAACAACGACACACAAGAGAGAGAGAGAGACAGTGCACCGTGTGTTGGTGAGAGAAAGAGAGCAGTTTGAGACGCACGAAGTTGAGTGATTCCGCGGTAAATCAGAGGATTAGTCTCTGATTGAGATGTCTGTCGGTTGGATATTACAAAATTCATTATCGTAGCTCTATACTAACCCGATATGAAGTAACACAGATGGGCCTTTATTAGCCCAGGCTTCAGCTGTTTGCTTATGATAATTTCAGGCGGAAATTTGCATGCAATCCTGCTGTTAACCGTTTTCTCTCTCCATTTTTCTCTCTCCGAATGCAACGCTTTATTTTAGCCCTCCCCTTATATCACCTGCATGCCTCGCAGTCGCATCTGTGCCTTTAGTCAAAGGCTTGAGACTCTGGAAATTAAATTTGTGTGCGTTTCTTTGTATAAGTGTGCTGAGTAGGCCTAATATGCAAATATCCTAATGTGATGGTGAAATTCATCTAGCTAAATTCTATTTTGAGATTATAGCACAAAGTAAGTGTTTCCAAATACTTGTCTAAATTATTTACCATTCTAAGTTGTCCAAGTGAGAAATGACCAAGTAAAGTTGTTTATTTCGTTCTTCTGAGTGGGTATAGCCAACAGGTCACCCGTTCCGTTTTACGTATCTCGGCTATTCTTTTATATTTGTAGGTTTGGTTTGTTTCTTTTTTTATTTTCTTTTTTTACAAAAGTCATGTTAAATATTCTGCCAAGGTAAATTTCAAACTGGAAAAGGTATAGACAATGACAAACACACACGTGTGACGTGAATAAGATTAGGCTATAATTTGGGCTACATCAATGCGTGGCTATTAGTGGCTATTGAAGCGCATCAAGGAAAACATGTATAGTAAACTTGAAGATTTTTGTAATGCAATTCTTAAAAAAAAAAAAAAAAAAAATCAGTCTATTTAAAACAGTTTACACTGACAAGAACAGAGAAAACTACTATAACTTATGTTGATATTTTTATTATTGTTGTTATTTGTTCAAATGATTAATTGGTAAAAACGTTTAGGCTATTTTTATTTTGCTATAAAATAAAGATATGGTTATATTGTTTTCAGTTAATATTGATAATACCATAATAAATGTAGTCTTATGCTTAAAATATTAATGATTTAGGCCTACTTTAGTGCTTTTGTGTGATTTTATTTTAAGCGAAACTTGATTTAGCTACAGCTAATTAAACAAAATGAAAATACTTTATTAGTTTAGGTAGCCTAAATATTTAACCATAAGGTTTGTATCTGCTATAAATGTAATATTATGAATAATAATTATTATTTAATTTTCATATTTGAATTTAAATGCTTAATTTAGTTACCCAATTCATTGCAAATGTTAATACAGAAATGATTTATTTTAGTAATGTTGCTATACGAGTAGGCTATTTAAAAAGCAGTTAAAACCGTAAGCAATATAAAGTTTGTTTTTAAAGCAAATTTCGTTTGCGCGATTTATTTCTGCAGATAAAAACCCATAATACATGTCTTATTGCAAATTACACGCTTTAATTATAAAGTTGTCCTTGTCCCGTTTGCCTCACAGTGTTAACGATATATTATTATCAACTGCAAAGTCAAGGTGAGACCTGCCAGAGCATCACTTATCATGCTTCTCCATCTAACTACACTAAAGCTGAAGTTCTACCCATGGCTTGCAACCCTGAGGTGGAACGAATTCCTTCACTTGCATTGTCTCACATTCAAGATAGGGTGTCAATGCTCTTACCAGTGGTTGTTGAAAAGCGGCGCTTTGCAGCCGTGCCAGTCTTGATTTTCTTTTTCTTTTTTTTAAATATAAATTCCACACCTCCGAACAAGTTTATCTTTGTCCTTGATGATGTCCGGGTACATAAACTGTCGCTACAAAGTCCAAAAGAATCGTAACCTCTTCTTCCCCAGTGAGAACGATTAGGGCTATTTCTGGGTTCTTTCAAAGAATACGAAAACAGACATATGTTACATTAAACCCAGAGTGTCTTAAGCTACAAACTATTAAGTTGCTTTAGCAACTCATATTTTCTGCAGAGCTTCCACGACCGCAACTTTTTTCCGCACAAAGACGCAGAGAGTGGTGCGTTTCCCCCTCTCACGAGCTTTGACTGTCAGCGCGTGGGCGTGCAGTGAGAGTTTGTGTGTATAAGCGCGTGCGTGTGCATGCGTGCCACAGTGGGTGTGTTTGTGACGCACAACCAACGCGTAGAGTGTGTGTAAGGGGTGAACTTTGTGATGCGAAACGGTAGGCTAAATTAGACAACAAATCAGCCATTAAAACACGATAGGCTACGTTAACGAACAATATCAACCCGATGAATGCTAAAACTGTCATGGGTAAATATCAATCAATTTAAGATATTTAATTTAATTTAAATGGTTGTTTTTTTTACTACTGTCTCTTTTATTTTTATTTTTTTATTTAGTTATGTGTGTGTATATAGGCCTATATATATATATTATAGTTTGTAATATATTGTAATATAATTAATATTGTCTCAAAAGTAATCTAATAGTTTGGCTTTTAGCTAGCCTATATAGATCAGGTAATCTTGACAGTCTAGATTGAGAAGGGCTATTTGCAGGTGAGATGCTATATTATCCGCTGACAATAAATTGAGTAAGTTTGATTTTATTTATTATTGTTATATATAGGCTATATATATATATATATATATATATATATATATATATATATATATATATATATATATATATATATATATATATATACATATATATATATATATATATATATATATATAATTTAACAATGCTATAATTTAAAATAGCCTATTAACTTGTGTTGAAAAGTGTGAGTGCGTTTAAACAGTTTCGGACCGGTTTTAAAATGAAGTGAACAGCTGGCTTGAATGCAAACGATCTTTAAAGATCCGCGTGCACCGGACTGGTTTCCATCTGCATCTCACGCGAGCAAAGCAGACCGGACGAAGGTTTCACGCGCATAATCCTTTTTTTACATTGTGGGTCATACACCCATTACGCGAGTAATTAATGCGCTCGGCCATTGGGGAATTCCCAAGCCTGTGTTGGAATACTCTCTCTTTCACAGCGTTAATAGGCCTGGGAGCCTAAAAATGACATGCATGTTTATCGTATAATTCTGCACACTGATGGTTATTATCTGCTGCAAAAAAGAAAAAGAAAAAAAAAACTCGCAATAAGCATATTTTTGTTTGTTCCAAATAAAATCAAGTAGATTTATCTATAAGCACCCCTCAAACTCCTAACTACATGCAAAGTGTATTTAAATTGTTGCTTCAAAATACCATAGGCCTATATTTGATAATGTGTTAAAGCTGTTTCTGTAATCGTTTAATACGGCTTAATAACGAAATGTGTTTTGTGTTTAGTAACAGTCCTCATTTCCGTAAATCTGCCTTAAAAAAGTTTACAATCAAAATGGTTCCAAAAAATACATTTTCGTTAGAAAACCCATTTGTTTAAATTTTAAAGACCACATAAATTTGGTGAACCATAATAATAGCATAGTAATAACTTTTTAATCGTGTAGGCTACCTTATACAGCTAAGAAAATTGATTAGAGGGTTATTATCTAAACCTGATGTGCATTAAAGAACCGTTGAAGAACCCTCATAATTTGTGATCGAGTGAAGGTCGATCACATCCGTCTCATCCGAACAGCGGTTCCGTGGGAGCGATGCGCCCTTACATCGTTCGTTCTTACCTTCATCTGGCAGCAGCTGGAGCCTTCTGCTTTCTCACGCTGAAAAAAGCCTTGCAAAGGAATGCCCAAAAGTTCAGAAAACGGGGTCGCTCGAAGATCTTCATGCCTCGGGGGCAGACCGGCGGCTTCTTTACATTTCTGCCTCGTTATCGATTCGCTGTTGTCATCTTCGGCGTCGTAGAAGGACACTTGAAAGAATATCACAGAGGGCTAACGTGTGGGCTGAAATGAACCTAGCAAAACTCCGTTCAAAGACTTCACGAGCACATACACACCTCTCCATGATAATACTGATGTGGTGTATCATTTTTAGGCTAATTGATAATATAACAGCATGCATAGCCTATAAGTCGAGGTCAAAAAATTGTGAACTTTTGAGTGATGTTTGCATGATTTAATTGTCCAATAGATGGTACATGCACCAGCCAATAGTTAAAACAGCATTCAGAATCATATTAGCCAAAATCAGTATATTAACTTCTGAAACTGGATCACTGGATCTGAACTATTTTCAGCTTTTGGTTCTGGACTAGTTTGCATGGATGATTTGTCTTTTGAGATGTCACCGTGTCTTGTTTATCTTAGTAACAATTTAAAATAAATGACAGAATATGTCTAATGCCCCCTTAAAACGGTTATTTTACTCAAATGAAGTTGTCTTCGTTTTCAACATATTTCTTGGTACTACAGTGCACTGATTAGACTTAATATGGCAAACGACAGAAGGTGTGAAAGATCTATTTCTATCACAGTTTAGACCCCCTGACATGCTGGGTAATTGCTTCAGCATAACAAATTATTTTTTGCTTTTGTTCAGTTTGGATCATTAAGGGTGAACTGAATTTCACACAAGGAATCAATTAAACATGACTTAGTATGTCAGGCTGTGGGCACAAGAAATAATTGTATGTTTCATTATGATACTATTCAATACAAGCTCTGTTTGCTCAACCAGAAAACTGCTGTAATTTGACAGATTATTGACATAACCCAAATTATAATCGCAGTGCTGCTTCATTATATTCAAATAATTACCGTAAACAGGGGTTGTCACAAACTACTGTCTTCACACAGTTTTTTATGATATTTCCAGTGTTGATTGTCAAAGTAGTGCAGACAAAACCACAAACTATTAAACAAATAAGTTTATGTACTGATAATATGTTAGACCAGCAGTATTACCATGTCAGGAGACTTTATTGTAGGTGTAAATCTTTATGATGGCTATACTTTTTTATCCGCAAGGAATATAGACCTGGAGGGGAGCAATGGAAAAGTGCCTGATGAGGGAAATAAAGAAAAGTGGAAAGAGAGACAACATCTCAAGACATTGTGAATTTCCATTTTTGATTTGTAAGATTAGCAATTCATTAGCATGATGGCTGTTTTTATAGTGGTTCTTGAATGGCTAAAAAGGATTTTAAAACTCAGCGTCCAGAGCGTGAGAATAGTCTGGAACGCATACAATGCCATTGCATATATATGCACTGTGGTTAACATTTACTGTCATGACCAGGCCTATGAAGGACAAATATGGCATGCAGTAGGAGTCAGTACCTACACGCACACACACCACACTGAACCCAACAACGCTGTAGCATATATTTAAAAAACACTCAGCTGTTTGTCTTGGGCCTATATGGTATTAACATCACATTTACCATAGCAAAAACTTTCACTGATGTAATGTGGTTTTGAATGTTAAATGATTTAATATCTTTCTTATTGCAATGGTTAAGGCAGCGTTACTTCAAGTTACACCAGTCTTCCCATTTTTTGTTTTACAAAGGATATATATGTGTTAAATATAATGTATTAACTTTTTTTAGTTGAAAATATGTATGTAAGCACACCGTGTTAATTACCCGATGCAGAGGGGACCAATAAACAGCTGGAGTGAGCGAGTGAGAGTGGTTCAGTTGTGGTCATGCCCCTGGGTTGCCGGAGGGAAAATTGTCCAAGAATGAAATTGAGGTAATGAGACAAACATGATGGACGCCAGCACTCGGTCATCAGCAAAAGAGATCAGATGGTTACTGAACCATTGACAACAACTGCTCAGGTGCACCTCAATCCTCCACTAGAGTCAGCTTAGTGTTTAATTAGTCCACTGTGGCTGAGAGAGACAGACAGATAGAGGGAGACATACAGTGAAAAGGAAAGGTCATGTTATCAATATTGACAAAGCAAGCATCTTTTGTGCTTTTACCTTGATGTTGAGAATATTGTTATGTTACGTTCATTCTGGCACCCCCAAAGGTACCTTGACACACAAATCAGCTCAGATTTACCATTTGGTTGTGCGTTAATCCTCGGGTGAGACACTGTGTGAGTGTTTGTGTATGAAGGGTAGAGAGACAGGCTCTTTGTGGGGGTTGCTTAATCCAGTCCCAATGTGAAACTGTTGACATTTGTGCCTTTTTTTCTTCATTATGTGCCTGTGCCTGTTTTCTGCTGGATTAGCCCCAAATCTCCTATGCAACACATCCAGCATGCCACAACTTTAACTTCATCAATAATGGATGAAGAGATTGTTAGCTGAAATCATCAAAGAAAGTGTGAGAGGGGGACAGTTGCTCTCCAACAGTGCAGTTTTTATTTCAAGTCTACCTCTGAATTGACGATAGCGACTACAATCATTTCTTTGGGCTGGGTAGTTTGTGCCGATCGATACTTGCAATATATGGCAGTGGAAGTGGCTGTGGATGGCAGGAGGGAGAGTGGGGTGTGTGTTCATATGTGTGTTCATGTTTGTCAGAGTGTATCTTCCATGTGTGTGCTGTACTGTTTCACATTGATTGTGTTTACTCAAGCTTCTCATTGCTGCCTATTACTGGAGACAGGAAGACACGCCCTGCCCTGATGCGAGGATAAAGGAGATTAACACACACACTCACACACACACAGAGAGATGGATCAATCTTTACTTTAATATAATGACACATCCGTGATTTTATGTCATTTTCCTAAAGATTTCTGTTTTGTCAAATGTTCACGACTGTCACAGAAATGAACAGTTCAAGTTTTAATAAATGCCCCAAAAGCCGAATAAAGAGGCTGGTGTGATGTTCATACTTTATGCAGTGTTGGTGGTCTGTTTGACTTGAAGTTGATTTTTTTTTTTTACTTTAGAAAATGCACAGTGATTCTATACTGTCATGAGACAAATGTTTTAATACCCACGTGTATGTGTCAACATTTACCTGTTTTTTACCTAAAGCACTAAAAGGGAGTAAAAATGAAGACAGAGACAGAAAAAAAAACTTAATGTTTGTTCTCCCTATTGAATCTTCAGTTTTGAGGACTCTTTCTCTAGTTTACAAAGACCTTTGGATAAACTCATCAATATGTATTTCAGGTAGTGTGGGTGATAAGTTGACATAATTTGGGGAATTTAAGCAAACAATAATATTACATCTGGAGTGCATCAAGTAAAATATAGTAATACATTAAAATATATTTGTATTAAAATATAGTTACTTAGAATGGCATATGCTCTATTCCTTTTAGTCAGGGAAATAAATAGGAAATGTGTACTACTGTTAATGTTTGGGGTGAGCATGATTTTTTTTTCCCTTTATAGCATGGAGGCATTATATTGAGGGAAAGTTACAGTAAAGGAATTTATATTTAAATGAAATGCGTTTTGTTTTTACTTTTTACCCATTTATTAAAAATCTTGAAAAAAAAAATAAAATCATGTTTTGTTGTGAAAAAATAAATAAAAAATTCCACAAAAATATAAAGTAGCACAATTGTTTTAAACTGATATTTTAGTCAAATATAAATGTATCATTGGTGAGCATGACTTCTTCTTCTTCAAAACAAAAAACAAAAAAAAAAACATTACAAACCTTAAATATTTGAATGGTAGTGTTTGATCTGAAGTTATTTCAGATTATCTAATTTCTAGTGGAAATAGGAGAATGATTTTGTTGTTTATGATAATAAAATGAAAGAAAAAGCCTGCTGATGCTCCCATCTAGTCACGCACATACAATAATATGCAAATCGTAATAAACAGCACACAGAAATGTAGCACAGGAATCACATCTACTTTTAACTATAGAAGTCTCACTAATTTACCAAACCCAAATTTGACCAAGCCTGTGTTATTTTCTTTGGACAAGGACCCATGTGTATAAAGTATCTCAGAGTAAGACACTGTAAATCTAAGATGCTTAGTACAAATAAGCATCGGTCGCTGAAGATTAGATGAGGTTGTGATGATTCCACAAGGCTCCTGTAACTCAGCCATCAAAGCCACTTTAGTGTGGATCAAAGCCTTTGTGCTGGTGCATGGGTGCGTGTGTTGTGTGTGCGAGAGAGAGCTAAAGTCCCGTTCATTTCAGCAGAGGCCAGGGTTAAGCATCATTCAGACTTTAATCTAGCATGGCCTGCTCCTCTGAGCCTGTTCATTGTTGGTATGATGTTTCACTCACAAGCATCACTGCAATGCGTTTGAAGTATCTGACCCACTTATGTGCTTGTAGTTGAATTGTTTTTGACTTTGCTTAATGGTGAAAGGATGTTTCAATAACATTGGATATCTATGCATATTTGGATCAGAGGTATTTTCCAGGTGTATTTACCACTATAGGTCCAACACATGAGCAAAACATCAAAATTACTGCAAGTTTACCTTTATTATCTTTTCATCTTTATATGCCCTTACATAACTGCATCACAACCAGCTTGAAAACTCTTAACATGTCTGAACTAAAGAAGTTCCCTTCCAAGGGAACTTGTGCTGCATAGTATGATGACACTTTGGGGAAGACCTTCAGCATGACAGTGCCTGAAGCACGTGTGCGACTAGTCCAGTTCTGATTGATGCTGCATCACCCCGTGAAATGTGACGGTGTAACGCGGAAGCTACAAAGGAAACAACAGTGTCAACTTTGCTGTAATCTTCAGCAACTCTCTGTGTGTAAGTCCTATTTGGTAATATTTGTCCTGTAGGCTATACAAATATTATTAGAATGAAGAGCAAGCAGTAATGCCCACGTTATGTCCTGGGCTGGGATACACACAAGTTTGTGTGAGTTGCTTGGACTGACTATGCACACTGTGAAATTTGAGATGGCTTCGGCCCTTTCTTAGCTCTTAACCGGTAGCTCCAGCGCTCAAACTCATGACGTGGAAGCCAGCTCTGCTTCCCCTCTGAGTGAGAACTTGATGTTGAGTTTGTTCAGCTCCGAGGAGTTGGATGTTCTTAACATCGATGCTGGTGATTTAGGTGACTGGGCAGCCCAAACCCCGTAGTTTTAGGAGCTTGTAGACGTAACTTCGTGCCTTGGTAAACCAAACATCAATTGACCTGTGCTTGCCATTGTTTCCAAGGCTCCCTCTGTGCAAACTGGTGCATCAGATCCTTCTGTGGTCCCAAGGAAAACTGCTCTCCCTGAGAGGCCTCTATATGCCTGGGCACCTTAATTTAGGAGCAGACTTCCTGATGAGGCAGGGGCTGTGGCCAGGGCAATAGAGATTGCACCCCTAGACTGTGTGCAGTTGATTTGGAGAAAGTTTGGCCAGGTGGACGTAGACCTGTGTGTGTGTCTCAAGAGACTTCTCATTATCCCCTCTGGTTCTTTCTCACTCTTCCAGCTCCGTTGGGGCTGTATGCCATGGTACAACCATGTCCGAGGCTTAGTCTTTACGCATTTCCCGCTTTTCACTTTGCTTCCGGGAGTTCTGGAAAGAGTTGTAACCCCTTTCTGGTCAGCAAGAGTATGGTTTTCATTCTTTGTAGCTATAAGACGTTCTCCTGTGGAAGATTATGGTAAGTAGGGACCTTCTTACGCAGGCTGGAGGCACAATATATCATGGAAACTGTGGGTCTGGCCCCTGAGGGGATCAGCTCCTAAATGCAGGTCTCTTAGCTGAGGTTGTAGAGGCCATTAGTAATTCTAGAGCTCCCTCCATGAGAAAACTGTATGCCTAAAGTGGAGAGTCTTCACTCTATGGTGCAGAAGGCATCCATTGGACCTAGTTAGTTGGTTCAGTGCTGGAGTTCCTTCAATATGTTTTTCTGCCGGTCTTTCCCATTCCACACTTAAGGTGTACGTGGGGGCCATGGCTGCCTTCCCTGGGGAAACACCCCCTTGAAACTATTTTCCTTCGTGGTACTCTGGGGATAGCTCAGATTAGAATCCTGGCATGGGATCTAGCCATATCTAAACAGCTTCACATTAAGACAGGAATTTTTTAGCATGGTTAAGTGGATATTTCGTTCCCTAAAGTGTCAACATACGATGCAGTGTGAGTTCCCTCGATAGGTAATGTCTCAGGTTATGCATGTAACTATGGTTCCCTGAGAAGGGAATGAGATGCTGCGTCTGCTATACTTCATGAATGCCTAGAAGCTGATGCTGTTGTGTTGCTGACTACATATGCAGCTTCCGCGTTACACCATTTCATGTCATGGGGTTACACAGCACTCAGAATTGAACTTCGCGGTCACGCTGAAAGTGTTCCCCAAAGTGTCGTCATATGACACAGGGTCTTATTCCCTTCTCAGGGAACCATGGTTACATGCGTAACCTGAGAAGTTTTTCTTGGCATTCAAGCAGGGCGCTGCTCGCTAAAGACACAAGCTTGTTTGCAGAATGTATTAACGTTTAGTAGAATGCTCCTGTCTAAGTTTAAACATACTCTCAATTATTCATGTCAGTTTATTGCACCACCTCAGAATGGAAACACAGAATACTCCTCTACTTCTCAATATTGCTTGAGTTTTTGTTTAAATATCTGTTATGATGGCTACAAACAAAATAGCTAATATTATTTTTACTGAATCTCATCTACATAATTATTCACTATATGGGGTAGTTGACATGAAATACTTTTGAGGAGTTAACAGGGGTGTGACATGCTGTACTAAAACTTTTAAACAGCATTTTACTAATTTTCATTACAGAAAATTGTTTAAAACTCTTATTTTTACTTGATTACATTTAGGTTTCCCCATTTAATCTTCACCACAGTTGAGAGCAATCATCAAAGATCTAAAAAAGTTAGTCACACCAGTGTCATTTAATGAATGGCATATGCATTGGAAGTTTATTACTGTAATGCATGGAGGGCGACAGGCATCATAAATTCCATTTTGACTGTCTGTGATTTGTTGAGTGCTACATAGTTCTGAATAAATGCCTAATGGGCCGAGCTTAAGCGTTATCATAATTTACTTTGATGGCAGGTGCTGACCTCGTAAATTTTGCTTAAAATAAAATGTTTCCAAGAGGTCTTGATGGCACCTTGCTCTCCCGCATGGTAAGTAACCCCTGGTATGTACCAAATACAGACAAACATCAAGGGGCTTTCCGAAGTTGGAATACAAACTCTCCCCATGAATTCCTTCGCAAGAGTAAGTTTTCAGTTGTTTTTAACTCCAGAGGTCTTTCTTTAAGCTGGTTTATCTGGAGACAACAACAGCATGTGTTATATTTAAAGGCCTACTTGGACTAAACCGGTTGCAGGCATTTGTAACTGCTTCCTGCAGTTACATCACCATTATCGTTTTTAACCTCAAGCTTTATTTGATTTTATATATACAGGGCTTGACATTGACGTTTTTGCTCACCAGCCACTGTTGGTAGTGGTTTTCCAAAGTTACTAGCCACTCAGAATTTTTACTGGCCACAATTTTGACATCATTACCATGGTGAAAAACATTATTTCATAATTTGGCAGTGGGTACATTAGGCTGCTGTCACTTTAAGACCTAACTCACAGATTGTACTGTTACCCATGAGTTTTCTTTTATTAAAAACATAACTTACTGTGTTTACGTGAATACTCAGCGAGGAATTTTGTCATTTTGTGTGTATTTGAAACAAATTTTGCTTATTGTTTTAATGGCAATAAGCAGCGACAAATGACTCAATTTAGTACTGAGAGGCCTCTTTATGTGCGCACACTTTTGGTGAGCTCAAAGTCTGTGGGAATGAGTAAAATTTTGCGCAATCGCACATAATCCCTCGAAATTCAAGCCTTGTAACACTATAAATATATTTATCCAGAGCAAATTAGTGAGGGAAAGCTGATTTGTGTGTCAACTCGCTGTCGGAGAGATGAGAAGGTGAGAAAGCACAGCTGGTATCGTGTCTATTCTGCTGAAAACATTTCCCATATTTCCAGTATTGATATGAATCGAAATAACACTATATTTCACAATTATTACTATATTTCAAAACACTATATGTCTAAAATTCATCCCGCTAAAGTGACTAGTTACTGCATATATGATATATAAATGTGGCAGTGACAGTCAAATTATAGAAATTATATAGCTAATAAAGTTGTATTAGGTCTTGACCTTTCAAAGTAATAATGGGACATTCTATGAATAAAGAGCACTGTTGCTCAGTTCAAATGCACATCTGCCTGTCCTAAGTGCTCTGGAGAACTTTTCCAAGCATAGCTTCTCTCTTATTGAGAGTGTATAGCAATGCAACGCTCAAGGCTACTTTGAGAGTTCAGTCTGCTCCCTGTGTGTGGCAATACCTCAATGTGAGTTGTCACGCCACTTCTTGGCTAACATGAAGAGTTTTGCTTCTGTCCAAGCGCCCTTCAAAGATTAAGGATGTAATTCAAGGTGTGTGAAACCTCACATTCCAAACATGTCTTTTTGACTTTGGCAGTAAAGTTACAAGGACAAAAGTGTGTCTGATTGCATGCCCCTAACATCACACACATGCTTATATATAGTGATTTGCCAAAGGGCATTTAGACTTCTCACCTTCTCAAAGGCTATTGAAAGCTTCACACATGCAGTTGCTTTAGCCAAAATTCAGCTTCATCAAATTATGCATTAATTCTCTCTGTTTTATGTTCATGTGTGTAGAAAATGACTTCATTTTGCATGACTGGAAAAGGGTGAGAGGTTTTGGCTCTGACCACAGTCACCCCCAGTGGGACTTTCTCATGTGTCCGTTCTCTTATGTGATGAATAGGTAGCCTGACAAAAAAGAAATTTCATTATTTCCATTTTTTTTTGTTCTTATTGCCTTACATTCCTGTGGCGTGACTCTGTACTGCAGACAAGCCTTTGAAATCACCTTGTGTATCTTGATAGAGTTATCTGGACTCTGACAATGAGGGGTATTTGAGAGGAGGATGCTCTGTGATATTTCTGGCCTCGTCTTGCTGTGCTTATATTGCAGATGAATAGCTCTCGAATGATTTTAAGAGGGGGAAAAGTCAAATTTGTGTCAAGGTCTTAGGAATTATTATTATTTTTTTTTTAAATTTGGTGTTCATTTTGGTTTCATATAGTTTTAAAAAACAATGGTAAAAAGTAGTAACTAATTGTCCTTATACCTTTAATAGATGTGTGTACAGTGTACAGACATCTTAAAAAATTAAAAATAAAAGATTTTTTTAAATGTTATACAACGTATTTCTTCAACTAATCATCAATAATTAATTCAGATATATCATTACATTTTCTTTAGTTTCCACCACAAGACATTTTATAACCTGAGCTAAAATTGCTTTGCCATAAAAAGGTCAATTATCTTATAATTTGGGAAACAAACATGAGGGTCTTCAGGCCTCAGGGGTCCATCTGTGGTATTAAAATAAATAAATAAATAATTATTCAAATTGGGAACCTCCAGATCTCAAATCGAGATGTACACAATTCTACAGTTATACAGTATACACACACTTCTACAGTTATATTTAGCATTACTTAACACAAAAGCTTGTGCTTTTTTGCGCTGTGATAAATCGCATTACTCCAAAATAACTTGTTGCAACACTCATGGAAAGAAGGTGTGTTTTAGTTTGGTTGGTAATCATAAGTGGATGGTAATCCATGTTAAGGCTTAGAAGATGTGCTATAAAAATACATATATTCCCTTGTAATAGTTTCAATTTGTGTGTTGCACAACCTACAAATCCTAGCATAAATGCTCAGGATAAATTATTTGTTATTAAAGTGTCTGTTTATACACCATTGTTCATTTTAACATAAAACAAGCATTCTGTATATGGGATTTGGCATGGCAGTAAGTGTGCAAAGAGTTCTCCCTTTATAATTACTAAAAAGCTGTAAAAGAATGTTTTGAAAAAGAATTTGTGAGTTTTTGTTCAGTGCTAACTTAAACACCTTTGATATGCCATTGTGTGCAAGAAATTGTGATTGGAAAAGTGATTGGCTACATTTCTCAATCCTAGAAAACACAATGTAAATAGAAACTTTTGACATTCTTTAAAGCACAAACACAGATATGCACTGGATCGTTTGCCAAATCTGTTTCGCCAAAATGGTATTATTATAATGGAGTGGGGTCTCGCCAGAAACATAAATCAGTGCCTATATTGACACACTGATGTTACCTCAGAGCCTCATGAACCTGGTTTTATGGCATATGCGTGGATATCCTTCAGGTTGCGGAAGGCTTGGTTGTGCTGCTGGACGCTGGATAACCCCTGACCTCTCTCTCTCAGGGGTTGATTACTGAAAGATGGAGGCCAGTTGTGACACCAGCTGGGTCAGTTTGGAGCCCTGAACCAGCTGCCTCAGCACAACCTCATTCAGAGAAGAGGCCAATCGATCCAATGTTCCCTGCCTCTCATTATAACATATAGACAGCACTGAAGGAGATCACGGTCCTCTAGCCAAGCAAGTGAAGTTTTTTGATGGCCAATACTGTGATTGCAAAAAAATGCAATCTGAGATGGAAAATTGTATTGCATCGATCAGACTAATCAAAGTTTAATTTGATGATTGTCTGCTTTAATCCCTTGATATTTTTCTTCTTTCTGGTTTCTCAGTTTGTATTTCGGCTTTGTTTTTCCAAGACCCACTTTGTTCTTTCCCTTTCGTCTGGGTTTCCCTTCTAACCCAAAGAACATGCCAGGCAGTGATGGCTGGATGGCAACATTGGGGGGGCTAGATTGGCACCTGTTGGTCCCACTGCCTTCCTCTATTTCCCTTGCTCTCCCCTGCCTCTCATGCAACGCACTCCTCGTAAAGTGCTTTACAAGGTGCAAAGAGCCTCAACCACAACAATTGAAATCTGAGATGAACGGTCAGCTGCAGTCATCAATCATCTTTCAATCAATCATTGTCACCCCTGCTGTTTCGTACGCCCTATTGGCCAGCCTATGGCACATTGAGAGCTAGAACATGCTACATGCTAATAACTTTTCTTCAATGGCAAGATCTTTCTTGATTGGAACAATTTCAAATCTCAAGATTTTCAACTAGACACATCTTTAGTTGTGAGGATAAAGAGTAGAAATATGAGATCTTGCTTTGAAAGAATTTAAAATGAGGCATGGTTATTTTCCTGTAAGCTCTTTTCTTGGAGTAATAGTTAGACCGAAGAATTTAACATCTCTAGATTGGAAATGCTTGGCCGCAACACCAAAACATGTATCTCAAGGAGGAATTAGCAAATAGTCTGTGAGTCTTTTAAAAGGGTGGGAATCCCTAATGAAAATGAGTCTGAGAATCTGAGCCGTGGTGATCCAGAGAAATTGTCTGTCCTTCCAACACCTTGGAAACTTTAATCTAAAATCTTATCTAAAATGTCTGAACCTGAATCTAAAAATGTGTTGACTGCTTGTGTGCTTGGTTTAATTTGTGGTGTGGATGGTGATTGTAAGAAATCTCTGTGCTTGCCGACCAGCAGATACTTTTGAAAAGGACACCGCATGAAATGAACAGTAATCCATAGTGCTGAAAAAACGTCCACACCGCAAATGGGAATTCCATCAGAAATTTCAGGATCATTTATTATTTATTGTGTCTCTGTGATGACTTGAGTATAGGTGATGTGAGGCTGAAATGTTGGAAATGGAAGTATATCACAAGAGATTAGATTCAAATTCTGTTAGGCTTGGTCAAGTAGAAATACAAGGTTTTGAAAATATATATGCTTGTGTGCCTTTTGTAATTAAAAAAAGGATATAAGGATAGAACAAGAACACTCTCCATGTTGACATTTCTCAGCCATGACATCAGTTGCATTTAAAAGCTTTGCCTCACACATTTAGGGTGACTTTTTGCTAGCTAGATCTTATATTTCTTCAACATAACATCCCTTCCATTTACCTACCTCTTACCCACTTACATGTCATTCCAAAACTGTATAACTTACTTCTGCGGAAAACAAAATAAGTTATTTTGAAGAATATGGGTAACAAAAAGGACTCCACTGACTACGACTTTATGGAGAAAAAAAAAAAACAAAAAAACAAAAACAAAAAAAACAGACAGTTTACAAAATGTATGGGACAAATGGGCCGACTGATTCAAGCTAATAGAAGAGCAACTTTGACTGAAATAACCAGTTGTTACCGAGGTATGCAGCAAAGCATTTGTGAAGCCACAACACTCACAACCTTGAGGCAGATGGGCTACAACAGCAGAAGACCCCACCGGGCACCACTCATCTCCACTACAAATATGAAAAAGAGGCTACAATTTCCAACAGCTCACCAAAATTGGACAGTTGAAGAGTGGAAAAATGTTGCCTGGTCTGATGAGTCTCGATTTCTGTTGAGACATTCAGATGGTAGAGTCAGAATTTGGCGTAAACAGAATGAGATCATGGATCCATCATGCCTTGTTACCACTGTGCAGACTGGTGGTGGTGGTGTAATGATGTGGAGGATGTTTTCTTGGCACTTTTTAAGCCCCTTAGTGCCAATTGGGCTTCGTTTAAATGCAATGGCCTACCTTGTTTCTGACCATGTCCATCCCTTTATGGATTTTATGGTCACAAAGCTCGAATCAGTTCAAATTGGTTTCTTGAACATGACAATGAGTTCACTGTTCTAAAATGGCCCCCACAGTCACCAGATCTCAACCCAATAGAGCATCTTTGGGATGTGGTGGAACTGGAGCTTTGTGCCCTGGATGTGCATCCCACAAATCTCCATCAACTGCAAGATGCTATCCTATCAATATGGGCCAACATGTCTGAAGAATGCTTTCAGCACCTTGTTGAATCAATGTCATGTAGAATTAAGGAAGTTCTGAAGGCAAAAGGGGGTCAAACACAGTATTAGTATGGTGATATATATGCACTTACCTTGGTATAATGGTTTTGGTGAAGCGTTATAATAATTCCACTGTAGAGGCCTAGGCCTATGGTATTCATCACTCTCTGCTTTTCTGGGTCATCTGTGCCAGCCAGTCCAACTCACTTCATAGGAATGTGCTGTCCTCCACTCTTTTCTCTCTTGATATCTTCTTTTGCTCTGTGGCAAGACAGCACACATTGTTTTTTTTGTTTTTTGTTTTAAGTACAGTCATTCATTTTTTTTTAATTAAATTAAAAGGCGAATGGAAATAACCCCTTCTTATGTCATCTTTGTCATTCTCCAGTTATTCTCCTCTCTGGGCCAGCTACACTAAAAGGTATGGGACATATTTCAAGGAAACATATTTGATTACCAGACATTTGCTTCTCTGGAACCTATTAAGAAAGTATATTAACTGTGTTCCCACACAGTTTGATTTGTAGTAGGAACTTTAACCCCTAACTAGTTTCAAGGCTTTTGTATGTAGAGCCCTGGCAGGAAAGTGATAGCTTGGATTGAGATTGTTCATGTTAATGTTATTGTCTTTGGCATCACCAAACCATTTCCTGCCCCCTTACGGTGATAGCCTTATTCTCTGTAGCATTGAGATGTGCAGCTTGTTCTGTGTCTTTTGCCCATCAAAATAATATATGTTGGTCAATCTACTTTAAATTCATCAACTCAGGGCGCATAGCCAAACATATTACAAGGATCTCTGTGCTTTTCTGACAAAGATGCTGAAAAGCTCCAGTCCTGAAATTGCTTGGGGAAGTCAATGATACCTCAGGTCAGGTTGGGACCTACAGACCCCCAGAGTTACACCATACACATGGCTTTGCATCAGTAGGGTGTGGGTATTGTGACAGGCGGTTGCTTTGTGAGCATATACTGGGCTTGTGGGTAGAATAGCTTTAGGCCCATGCAGTCAAGTGTTACCTCCAGCTGTCTATGGTGTGAAGAGAAGATCTGACACTACAGAGAAGACACCAGCAGGGCAGGGGGCCAGAAGAGACGAGAGGGATACCACACCTCCTCTCTTTATCTGTCTAGCTCGCTTCTGCCTTGTTTCTTTAAAATCTTCAGACTTTCTCTCATCTCCATTTTCTTTGTTTCTTCCTGCCTCGTTCTGACCCTCTTCTACATGCTTGATGTTGACCTATTATCCGCTGCCTCTGCCAAATCAAACTCTGGAGGTCAGAGAGGCACTGGCAGACTCTCCTCCCTCTTCTCCCTCTTTTTAAGCAGCAGTAGCTGATGATCATTTCTATCTCTTTTTCCTCCTCCACTCTATTCTTGAGTGCTCCTCACTGCTCTTAGCTCGTCTGACAGCTGTAGGGAAGTTATAAAAAGTGTTGATTGTGCGGAAAGGGAAAAGGAGTGATGCTGTGGCTGAACATCTTGGCCAAGGGAATATTTTAGTGTCTGCTCTTTATTTTTTTTCCATTTCTGAAATCATAACCCCCAGATGCTGCTGCTCAACCTTTACATCCTAAGACCTCAGTTTGAATAAGAAGCTTGAATGGCTGTTTAAAATTTCTGCTATTGTTTGTTGAAAATCTGATTCCTGTTTAGGGGTTCATCAATGGTTACAGTAACTATTCTTTTAGTATTTTAAAGAATGTCAAATAAAAAAAATCTTATTGTATAGCCTTAAATATTTGGGTAAAATAAATAAATAAACCCATTATAAAACTGCATTTACCCAGGCTTAATATTTGGTGGCATAATATTTGACCTTAACTATAGGCTATATTAAACAACAATAATAAAATAAAATGTAACCTTTATAATATATATTACACACACACACACTCTACCGGTCAAAAGTTTAAGATTGGTAAGATTTTTTTATGTTTTTAAAAGATGTCTCTTCTGCTCACCAAGGCTGCAATTTTTTGTTAAAAAATACACAAAAAACACAGTAATATTGTGAAATATTATGACAATTTTTTATATTAATATATTTTAAAATGTAATTTATTCCTCTAAAAAAAGCTGAATTTTCAGCATCATTACTCCAGTCTTCAGTGTCACATGATCCTTCACAAATCACTCTAATATGATGATTTTATGCTCCAAAAACATGTATGATTATTATCCATGTTGAAAACAGTTTTTTAAATTTTTATTTCAGGATTCTTTGATGAATAAAAAGCTGACACTGAAGACTGGAGTAATGATGCTGAAATTTCAGCTTTTTTTTAGAGGGAATAAATTACATTTTAATATATATTAACATAAAAAAAGTCATTTTAAATTGTCATAATAATTCACAATATTACTGTGTTTTTGTGTATTTTTTATAGAAAAGTCATAGCCTTGGTGAGCAGAAGAGACTTCTTTTAAAAACATAAAAAATCTTACCCATCTTAAACTTTTGACCAGTATGTGTATGTGTATGTGTATGTGTATGTGTATATATATATATATATATATATATATATATATATATATATATATATACATATATATATATATATATACATATATACGTATACATATACATATACATATGCATGCCGTTACGAGATGCATTTCTGTATTGTCGTAAAAATATACATATTTAAAACTTTATAAATGAAAATATCTGACTTCCGGCAATGGTCAACGCACATTCACGACGCGAGTGATGGAAGTCCGCGTATGAAGTAGGACGTCAGCGTAGGGAAACGTTGCGACATCACGACAGTTCCTGACGCTACGTACGCCGACTTCCATCACCCGTGAACGTGCGTCCGAATTGTTGCCGGAAGTCAGATATTTTCATTTATAAAGTTTTAAATATGTATATTTTAACGACAATACCGCACGGATTACCCTCAGAAGGCCTTCGTTTTATCCCACTGGAGCCGGATGGATTACTTTTAAATTAAGTACAACCAACTTGGATGTTTAAGTCATATCAACTTAAATTACATTAATCTGACTTAAAAATTCAGGTGAATCTTGTATAACTTATAAATAAAGTAGAAAATTGCTAAAGTTTTTTTGATGAAATAAAGCAATGTAAAAACAGATGCTGTCATAACTAATTGATCATATATTTTTTTTTACAGTGTAGTTATGTTTGATTGATTAAACAACAGACTAATTAAAGTATTCTGTGTTCGGGAATTGGGCTGATACGGTATATTTTTTGATTCATTAAAATAACTAATTCATAAGAATGATTCATTTGAGAATCGGGCTATACTATCTGCGATCAATGCGTTGTATGTTTTTCTCTAAAACAAAGCAGATCAATTCATTTGTTCTTTAATCAGAACGCACAGGTCGTACTGTCTATTTTGTGATGTAGATTCCATTAAATTCAGGCTCCATTAAATAAGTATTTAGCTGCTGTCTTTCATCCGCATTGATGCACAAGAATATATGTATTGTTGGGCTCAGTAAGTTTTAGGCCTTACAAGTCTTATCAATATGAAATTCTACTCGCCATGAAATGTATGTTAACAAGACTATAATCATCATATATATATATATATACAATCTAGCACAGCCTTGTTCCTCGGCTAAGCGTTGCCAAAGTAAATTGGTAAAAATTGAGCATGTAAAACATAAAGAGAGCAGAAAATTTCACCCATAAATTTGCTGTTGAAAGATGCCAGTTTTCTACAAATTTGTTTCTCAGTCTGTTTGGTGGACAAAGAAGTTGCCAGACATGGCTCAATCAGGAAATGCTCATACGCAATTAATTTGTAGAGCGCCTGCAAAAGTGCAGTGGGATGCAGTTTGCCGGCTGAGGGAGAGAGTGCTGTGGCATTTTTAAACTTGAGATGTCTGTAATCTTAGCCCACAGCCTGTGCTCTGCAGACCAGAAGCCTTCGATCATTTGAAATAAGCCTCCGTATTCTCGCCAGGAAACATTTTCGTTTTCTCATGAAGAGGTGCTTGTACATGGTTAGAGTTGTTCTTGTCTATGAATGTTTTTAAATTACACTCGATTAAGATGTTAAATGGTGTCATCAGTGTCAAATGCAGCGGGCACATTTGACTGTAAGCACTGCAGTGAGATTTATAAAAACTATCTTTGGCAACTGCCGATGATCTTTCATTGAATTAGAGATGGAATCGTTTTCTGTAATATTTCGTGAGCTTAGAATTATAAGGTTTCATCTCCGTTTAGGGTAGTTCTGAGATATTGAGCATCAAAGTTTTTACATCCCAGCTGGCAAAACTGTTATATAGTATAATCTTCTATTATAGCTTTATCTATTAATCTTTTATTTTACAAAAAATAATACCACACAGACATTAATAAACACCTAATGGATCAGATTATGTCAAACTCAATTTCAACCAAAAGTGGAGATAGAACCTTATAATTCTAAGCTCACGAATTAATTTGTGTTTGTGTTGTATTGAAAACAAGTTGTTTTGAAGTGCCCAGATTTCAAAGTTTGACTCTCTCAAATTTCTGTCTAGTTCTTCCATAGACTGTAAGGGTGAAAGTTATTCACAAGGGCTATTCATTGACTGCTGAATAAGTCACTTTCACTTTTATAGCAGTAAAATGTAGAATTGCTCCTACAGTAGTCTCCAGTGCAGTTTTTGAAGTTTGGCTTGTTTAAGGACTGCCCTCAGATGTCATTTTGGGGAAAGTGCTGATGTTGCAGCAAACGAATGCAGTCGAAATTCTTGAAAAAGAAAAGAACACCCATACAACAAAAATAGGCAGTGGCGGTTCACGGCCAGATTTCTGCGGTCAATCAACATCCCGACGTGTCAGAGTTGTAGAAACCGTTCCAAGAATCCTGCTGTTCTCCTTCTCAATATTTCCTCTCTCCACTGGTCTTAGCAGTTCTTTTGTAGATCCCTTGTTCTTTACTTGATCTATTTTGGGCAGAATCAGGTCAAGCTGAGTGGGAAAAACCCTATGTATGCAGTTTGCATTACATAAGCTTTCCCTTTGTCCTCATCAGCGTCAAACATAGTGACACTGACCCTGTGCATTAACACTTTGCTTTCTAGGAACTACAGCTTGCTGTGCAAATGCTGTTTCTGGTCCAACACCTCCCTTACTAAACCCTCATATCTACGTAGAGTCACCACACACACTTTGTCTTCCATAACGCAAATGACAATTTGGCTTGACGGTCGTAATGGCGTTGCTTTGTGGTTGCACGGTTTGACCCAAGTAAGTTTATGAGAGTTGGAGAGGAAGATTCTTTTTGAGGAAAGTGGAGTGTAGAACAAGAGCAGAGGGCTAACAGCCAGAATAAGAGAGTGTTTATGAGAACTAGTAATTCTGCCTCTCAATAAAAGGTTGTTAGTAATCCACTGGCTAAACAAGTACAGTTCCCTATTCATCATCGACCATCAACACTATTAAAGATGAATCAATACAATTATGTAAATATCTGCTGGTCCCAATGGCAGATATCAGCTTAATTTTTCTCAGATTGTTGCTTCATTCTTTGTTAGCAAAAAGACATTATCCTAGTGAATGTGGGTTTTATATTAACTACACCCTTCTGACATATCTCCAAAATGAAACCCAAAACAGATGTGTTGTATACAAATCTCAAATCATCTAATATTTAATGTTTAATAACCCTAAAACACACACCTACTGAATAGTAATTCTAGCAAGTTCTGGGGGAAAAATCACTACAGAAAGATATTGTGTGTTTATGTACATGTAGTAAGAGGTGGAGTTTAATTGTGTGGGTTGCCAGGTCTCCGATATTCCTCCAGTCTCAGCAGGGTTTGTGTTCTTTGGAGTCGTGCCTGCCCAGATGTTTCTTTTTGAGCCACTGTAAGTGATACCTCTTAACGCAGTGTAGTTTTTCAGAGCCAGACTCAACACCCACACAACACCTTGTTTCTATAAGCAGAATCAATATGGATTTGAAGTAATATTCCATCTTTTATGATTCATTGAATGCCCCACTCCATCAACTACTGTCACAAATTATAGCACGCAGTGAAATATTTTGTGTGGGGAAGCTTAAGTTGATAGTCAAAACATAGATAGCATTAGACAGAGTTAGTATTTATTTGTTTATTTTGTTTGGTTTAACATATATGCAGTGCAGTTCAGCTGTCATGTCTGAATTTGTGTGAAATGAACCCTGAACTCAAACTCTGAACCCCTGAATGAACCCTGACTCATGCTGAACAGCTGAAATCTGAAGATATCATCTTATCTATTATATTAAATTTCAAAATCATAGAGCTGCAGGTCCTGTGGGGTTTTATTTTGATTTATTGTTATTATTGTTTAATGTAAACTCTTTTTTATGGGATTATGCCATGCTGGGGGGTTTTTATTTCTATAAATGTTATTATTATTAGGACCTGTTTATTTGCTGAAAAGACATAGAGGGGGAAGAGTAAAAGGATATAGAAAAACAATAGAGATTAGAAGTGGAAATAAAGGGTCAGGTATCCGCTGTGTCCCAATGAGTATGCGGGAGCTTGCAAGAATGACCATTTGAGGACCTGTGGAATAGTTTGTATAAGCAGCTAAAAATAAGTGGCATGGATAGCATTGAAACAATGCAGCACAAGTGGCTCCTATTTGCTTGTTGTCTGGACGAGGTTTCATTTTTCCATCAATACTTGTCATGACACTTGGAGAGAGGTAGTCCCTCCGCCATTAAAAACATGCCAATGCCATGACAGGCTGAAGTTATGACTCTCTTAATGGGTCAATCTCTCTGTCGTAATAAATAAGGGAGCTTTTCGTTTGAATATTTGCCAAAGTTTCTTTGCGATTAATTTATGTGCGTCTTAGGTTTCCGCCTCGACTCCAGCTCACATGCACACTTAAAGTTGCATTTAAAAAAAAAAAAAAACATCAAAGACAATCAAGAATGGGGAATCAAAACGATAGTACACACACACGAACACACACCAAATTTGACTCAGGATCTTGATTGTGCTTAAACACTTTTGCCAATACTTATCTGTTCATTTAGTGAAAGGGAGCCCTAGAGGCATTCTTGGCAGATGGTGGAGATCATGGTCGTTCCTGTGTGATTGAGTCAACCCCTACATTGCGCGGCTTTGGTCTTTTAATAGTCCTCCGTTTTAATCCTGCCATTGTTCCGACAGCGGACAGTCACATCACCAAACATACAAGAGAGTTCAGTACGGTCCAAGCTCGCCTGTCATGTGTTCCCAATCCCTCCATCCACCAGTGATACAGGGATGACTCCCCTCACCACAGGGGTCTGCTGACGACCAGTTTAGGGTGTCAGTGTCACACTGTCCCATAAAAACGAATCAATGTCAAAGATGGAACGAGTGAGCAGAATATTAATGTGCTTTGCAATGCTTCAAGATTTGTTAGTGTGTGTGTAGATGGGTCGTGCAATATTTTTTCTTTTGTCAATTTTCAGTTTAAGCACTGTATTAAAGTTCTGCTTCAAAGTATTTTATGTAAGCTATCAGATGGATCAATTTAATCTCATGGTTTTCCCAAAAGAACAATTTGACATTGCTGATTAATATGGACAGTTGCACACAAATATAACACATTTTCAGAGAGCCTTTGTTGTTGATGACTTGTTTTGTGCTAAATGAAGCTTGATATGAGGACTTTTATTGCGTAAATAAGTTGACATCAAAGCAGGAAGCTTGACCCTTTATGAGGGGAGTTCCACTCATCCTCGTGTTTTGGGTCTGGCAAGATGTGGCAGATGAAGTTTCCATATAGCGTCTCTGTTGCAGGTGGGTTTTAAAGACCCCACACCACAGCCATACTATGGCATCCCGCCTCAGCAACAACAGGTGGGTGAGACGGGCTCTCTTTTCTTTTTTATGGGGTCTCTACTCTCTGTCTGGGAGGCAACACGAGACGTCAAACGTGCCCTTTGCACTAGCAATAAATAGAGGTGGAGCGAGCGAGGCAAGAGGCACCCGCATACCGTTGGCTTTTGGGTCTATTTAGTTTTTTTACCATGGAGTGATGAAATATTATCTACACTACAAATAGCCTCTGCCCCACTTTAAATGAAGTATTTGATGTGCTCAATATAGAATTACGTAACTTTGTTTCCTGAGATTCCATGACATGGGCTGATTCAGAACTCTGTCAAAGTTATTAACAGGCAAATTTCAGGATTTTCCAAGGTTCGTTTTAAAACCAAGCAAGGCTTTTATTGTTAAATTTGTAACTTGAAAGTCACGGCTCATTCGTTCCATCCCGTCTAAATATACTATACGATCAGTTCTCAGATGCAATCTGCTCTAAAGCTAGGCCTAAACTGAACTACATAAGCCATATTTTTTAGGTCTGTTTTGGAGCTTCGAGCTGCCTCTGTGAGACAGCGCTGGACTGCAAAGACAGAGATGAGTTATAGCGAGAGAGAAAAAAGGCAGACAGCCTCCACATCTCCGCCATCCATTTCATGGCGAAAAATAATAAAGTCACCAGTGCAGAGATTCAGCTCTGTCAGATGTTTGCCAGCGTTTTGCGTGGAATGTGAAGCATCCTTTTACTTTTTCACAGTAATGAACAGTTTCATCAGGCAGCAGAAAGCAATGTAATGGCCATTATGGAAGCCAACAACTGGCTTGAATTATTCTGAAATCTCCCTTATTAACACGTTGGATGTCAGATGAGAAGCAGGGGCCAAGAAGAGAGAAAGTTAGAGGAGGTGCTGTGGAAAGTGAGGGGACGTTTAGCTGCTAAATGACGGATACTTTACGCCCCGGCCACAAGACGTCTCAGCACAGTCAGCCCGTGGAAGGTGGGCAACGGCTGAGTGAGCTTCCAAAGCTCAGGTAATCCCCTCCAAACTGGACGGAAAATCAAACCCTGCCCTAGAGAATTTCCACTCGGGAAGATGGCAAAAAATAACCCGACCTGAAGATGTCTCATGCTAGCAGCGATATACATAAAAACTCAAGTGGAAAAAACACAAAATGGAAGAAAAATCAAAGCTAGTAGTAGTCAAAATATCTTGGACCACAATGAAAGTCTATTTCAGATCAGAACTTTCACTCATAATTTGATTATATTTAACATGGATAATAAGACGAAATGTTACCTGAGCACCAAAGCTCAGGTAACTGAGCATTTATAATATTTGACAATATTACCGTTTTTACTTTTTGATCAAATAATTGCACCCTTGGTAAGCATAAGAGACTTCTTTCAAAAACATATATTGTTTTTTAAAGTTTACAGATTTAATACAAACCTAGTAAAATTAAAACATTAACAGTATTTTGGACCCAACTGTACAGATTCCACAAATGTTCTCTGAATGACTGAATTACAATGTGATATAATTCATATCAGTATCAACTCCCATCGAAGCACATTCTGTCATCAGGTGACGAGCAGGACATCTGTCTTTCGCAGTGAAAGTCAATCCATCCCTTCATAACATTTCAAAAGGTTTCCATATAGTTAAAAGTTCCCTTCGCTTTGACTGACACACAACATGTTAGAGGTGCATCGCTTCGCATCCACTTTTGCCAATTACATTATCACACAAAAGTGCTAATCATTTTTTCTGCTTGAAGGCCAACTTTTAATTAGACTGAAGCAGGGCTCGTTCTCAGGAGACACATTTTGCCCTCTCTGCTATTCAGAGCCTTGGCTCACAGACTCTCAGCCTTTTTGAGCATGATTGGAGCTTAGCGCCTGTCTTCCCCTGTTGGAGAGAACGGAGGGTGGGATACAGATGAGTAAACATCCCTCCTTTTTATTTAGGGGTTCAAATCCCCTTCACAGGATAAGTGGATGTGCTTTAGCTATTTTAAGGTAGTGTGTAAGTGTGCAGTGGGGAAACTAAAGAGCACAGTGCTTGTTACAGTCTTGTTATGGTGCCTAAAAATAAAAGACCTTTTCTCCTCCTTACTGGCCTATTAATTTGCGTCATATCTCAGCTGTAAATTTGAATACTTGGACAAGTACGTGTTAGTTTTTACTCTCCTAAGGATGTGTAGGCATATATATATATATATATATATATATATATATATATATATATATATATAGTACAGTGTGCGGTAGTGGTTTGTGGTGGTTTGTCTGCGAGCATTTATGTCCACATGCGAGGGAGCGCGGGTGTGTGTGAAGTCGGGGTCTCGGGGCCAGTGAGAGACAGCTGTAAGGATTGTGAATTGCGAAGGTTATGATCATAGTGCTCTCATAAGGACTTTATTTCAGCTCTGTCCAACCCCCTCAGTCACCGGACAGGTGGGCCTTGGGTTTAGTTTCAGAACTTTTCCTCCTCCCCCTTTCCTTTTTTGTTTCTTTTCTTTTCATAAAACCGCCTGTTAGTGATCGACGGGGGCGGCTGAATCTGCGGAGACCCTGTTGTGATGGGTAATAGGTGGGCTGGTGTGTCAATCATTCAACATTTCCTCTTGGGTAGATCAACAGACTCTGCCTGTCACCATCACTGTACCATTGTAACACTGTGCGGGACTCGGATGATTTAAATAGCGCACTGCATGTACACATGCCAGTGTTTGTTTGTGTGTGGGGAAGCATGTTATCGCTCGGGACTCTGCATTTCATTTGCAGACTGTGTCTGTGTGTGTGTGTGTGGAGGGTAAGTCTTGGGTTTAGTGTCATTGATCTTCTCCCAGATCTCCCCTTGAGTGAAATTAAGGCAGGCAGACTTTTTAGGGAAGGATATGTGTGTTCAATAAGACAGACGCCTTATTTTCCAGTGCTTTTCTGTGAATGTCTGTGAATGTGTTATGTAGTTATTTTTTATTTATTTTTTAAATATTTTATATTCCATTTGCCTTTATTGGCCTACATTTTATATATACATCAGTGCACCCCTAAATAGAATATATATATATATATATATATATATATATATATATATATATATATATATATATATATATATATATATATATATATATATATATATATATATATATATGTATATATATATATATATATGTATATATATATGTATATGTATATATATATATATATATATATATATATATATATATATATATATATTATATATATATATATATATATTATATATATATATAAACAGTATATGTATATATATATATATATATATATTTATATATACTGTTTATATATATATATATATATATATATATATATATATATATATATATATATATATATATATATATATATATATATATATATATATATATATATATTATTTTTTATTTTTTTTATTATTATTATATTCTATTTAGGGGTGCACTGATGAATATTTTAGAAATTCTGGATGCGTTTTAGCTTTAAGTCAGTGAAAAATCCTGTGAAATTCAACGAGTTACTCTTTCGTTCTCTAATGGAAATAAGATGCCTTTAATATGCAAGAGCAGAGCACAGCAGTCCTTAATGAAAAGCTTGTCAACCATCAGGTCACAGGATGTTGTTAAATGTCAGCCGTGGTAAATTTGACTTCAAGAGGATCCTAATTTAATTTTAAAACCCTCTACACTGAAGTGCCTCCATTGTTAAAAAAAGGAAATTATTTATCAGTGTTAAACAACTTGTTCTTAATATTTCAGAACTGAATTTAAGTTTGGAGAATGTCCTTGCATGCTCAAAATGAAAGTAGTCCTGGTGGTCTTGCCAATGACACTGCTTGTCATCTCTCAAGTAATTAGTCTCTGAGGTGTGTTGAAAGCGGAGGTGTGTTTAAACTAAACGGCCTTGCAGCAAAAATAATCAAACTAAGAGGTCATTAAATATAGTTAAATAAGTCTTGAAACCAAAATAGTTCTAGTTTTTGTTTCTAGATCATGTCAAAAACTCACTCATATGCTTGCGCATATTTCTCTAACAAAGTTTGTGTGTATGCATGCAAATTTCCCTCTGAGCATCATTCATGTGCATCCCACTTTGAGGTGTAAAAGATTTGAGATGTACAATCTCAATGATTAAAGCCTTGTGATTTATTTTCCATCATTTGACAACAGGCAGGTTCAAACACTAATCTATTCTCTCATTCTCCTTATTGTGCTGGCACAGCGCTCGGTTTGACATTTCAGAGCTGAATGCTTAAATGTGTTTCTCATTGGAGCGGGACTCTGAGCCACACAGTGTTTCATGCATGCTTCCCTTTGAAATTGGGAGCACGTCTGCGCAAAAAAACACAAACAAATGTTCGCCACCAAGCACGTTCAAGTTGTTGCCGACAAACTGCCGATGCACATGACGTGAATAAATAGCTCGCGAGCGACATGTTTTTGGAATTAAAATATTAGAATGCATTTCAGAAAAGATTTACTCAGTAAACATGGATCTTTTTTTCAGCATTAGCCTCTCTGAGAAGTGACATTTAGTGCAATGTTTTGGGTGAGGCAGCTCAGAAATGTGTTAGCAGTAAAACGTTGCTTTCAGAAGAACACATGGCAGTAGCATAAAAAAAGTTACAACCTAGGAAAAGCTAACAGGCTCGCTAACCAGTTTTTGGCAAAGCATATGATAGGGTTTGGTTTCTCAGCTTTCCTTCTTGAGGCCTTTAAAACTTTTCTCTCTTGGTTTTACTAGCTCGCTGTTTCCCTCTGCTATGTAAAATGTTTCATTAGTACCTCTTGTATTCAAAAAGTGTGCAAATTTAGAGCAGTTGTTGCTGTAGTTGTGAAGCAATGTTGCTAATCCCTTTCACAAACACACATTAGAGATCACCACACACTTTGAATCTGATATTCATGGTAATTTCAGCACTTTTTTCTTTTTTTTTTAAAGTAAAAAGTCAACCCTGTCTGGTTTTATTTGAATCCAGAATCAAAGTATTACAAAGCAAAACATTAGTCATAATTAGGATACGTTAGGAGGTTTTTTGTTTTGTTTTGTTTTTGTTGTTTTAAGGAGTCAATGGAATGAGAGGGTTTCCTATTGCTTTCCTGGGAGGAATCATGATTCTTTAAGCCGCATCTGATGGTGGCACAACATGCTAATTTGACAGACTTAATTCAGCAGAATAGTACAAGCTAGAAGCAGATAGCAGGAAAGTTGATAGACAACTTAGTCTGCATTGACTGCTTTGTTGCTCCCTTTTCCTGTCTATTATATAGCCTACTGCTAACCTGCACACTTAACCCCACTAACACTTTTTCACGACCCCCTAGGCCGTAGACCCAAAGCACTCGTGTCAAGTCAGATTAAGTTAACATTTTGTCAGCTCTATAGCCTAAACAGAGGTTATGAATACTATACCACTTGTTCCATGCAAAGATTCCCAACTTGCAACTTGATAAGATGGATATGGGCAGCAGAAAGGTAATGCCCATGTAATGTTAAGCAATGGGATTTGAGTTTATAAAAGTTTACAAAGCATATTATGCTAAAAGAATAAACCTTTTAAATAGAGAGACATGTCTTCTACAAGTTTGATTGTAAAATTTAAATGACAGAAATTAATGAACAGGTTAGATTTTTGAAAGTATTACAGTTTTTACTCATTTTTTTAATCAAATGGAGCTTTGGAGAACACCCCCCAACACCACATTTTGCATTTTAATGTATTTGCATTTCGCACTTTAATTGATTTATTGATTTTCAGATCATTATGTATTTGTTGATGATATTAGAAATGAATTGATTTATTGATTTGATCCAAAGTGACTTAAATCAATATATATATATATATATATATATATATATATATATATATATATATATATATATATATTAGGCTGTAAACGATTAATCGCATCCAAAACAAATGTTTGTGTTTACATAATTATATGTGGGTGCAATGTGTATAATTATTTTATATATTTAAGTACACACACATGCTTGTATATATTTAGGAAATATTTTCATATATATATTCGTATATAGATTTATATATAATTTATATTATTTATAAATATTTATATTTTTTTAAATATACATGCATGTGTGTGTATTGATATATATATATATATATATATATATATATATATATATATATATATATATATATATATATATAATTATACACAGTGCACCCACATATGTAATGTAAACACTAACTTTTATTTTGGATGTGATTAATCGAACGAATTAATAACATTAGACAGCCTTATATATATATATATATATATATATATATATATATATATATATATATATATATATATATATATATATATATATATATATATATATATATATGATATTATTTTATATATATATATATCTGATATTCTTATATATATATTTATATATCTTTATATATATATATATATATATATATATATATATATATATATATATATATATATATATATATATATATATAAAAAGAAAAAGCATTCAGAACATTAATTCTATACAACTAATTAATTCTATAGAGATTTTTCACTATAACTTCAACATAATGCAGCAATTTATTGTCACTATTTATTGTCAATGTTGAGCATGTGATACTTATCTGTCTAGCCAACGCTGATGTTTCTACTGAATGTATGGGTAATGGTTGTACCATGTTTCAGATTAGCTATAACCTTCAGAAGTGAATCTGTGCGTGGTATGGAACGAATTAAATGGTATTGGTAGGATGGTTTTACAAAGACAGCTTGACATGGACTGCCACTGGAAAGATGGCTTTGTAAAAACATTACTGGACAAGTTTATAAGACGGTTTGGAAGCTCGAAAAAAGGTTGTTGCTTCCAAGTTGTTTGGATTGTCCATACAGAAACCATTCAAGACAAAGTAACATCAAGAGACAGACAAATGAACAACAGGGTGTGTGTGGCTGTTTGTGAGTGAATGCGCCCCAGAGAAGATTCCCCCCAAACCTCTATTAATCACCCCACCCTGTTCAGCAATCCACTCCACCTAACTAGAGAAAGATGTGTGGCCCTTAACCTGCTAGTGTTAGCTTTGAGCTTGCTTTGTTTGGGCCTTTGGCCTGGACAATCAAACTACAAGATGAAATTAGAAGCAAATGGGAGGCAAATTTGACAATGTCGATTTTTATTTACACGCTCATTTGCAACCCATGGCATCAAAGCTCTCCACTCAGGCCAGATGAAAACAAAATAATGTGTTACTCCTTTTCTGGAGATTGAAGAGGCTTCTCAGAAGGAGGATGGTAATGGAGGACAGGCTATGGAGTAAATTGAATTAGTCTGGGCGAGATGACTTGTAGTAAGAAATGAAATGTCATCCTCGCAGAGGCTGGAAATGTAAAACATGTGAATGTTAAACAGTGCGGTTCTAGCGTCACCCCCCTCCCCCCATCTTTTTCACCATCTTCAAAATGCTGACTCCACTCACACGTTCAAGTGTGCCATGCATAAATCTCAGCCTGCCGGAGGGAGATGAACACACACACAGACTCACATTTTGATTATTATTCTCAAATGGTCGTGCGTCCACATATGAACACACTAGGGATGTGTAACGGTTTATATTTCTCACAGTTCTCTCTGTTCTGTGGTCACAATTTCAGTTGGTACGTCGCTATTAGGGGTGCACCGATTTTATGAAATTTAAAGCAGATACTGATATCAAGCATTTTTTACACTGTGATCCAGGGGATACAAAAACAATTGCTGATATCGTTTTACAAATGGCCCCTTTTAGCAAACTTTTACAAGCATGAAGCCATATGTTTCAGTAAAATTCACCACACTGAAATTACAGACAACAATTTACATTTTGCGAAATGTCAGTATTTGCTGAAACTACCGTTCAAAATATCATTTCAAAAAGAAATGAATACTTTCATTCATTGTAGTCATCACTCTGGTTCCAGTTTCTCTTTTGACTCTTGTCTATACGTGATTCAGTGATGCGGAAAATGACCATAATTACTCTTGCTAATCGAACCCTTGCAATTCATACACATTTAACATTTATTACTCTGAGTCATCATTAGGCATGCTTACTGAATAGTTAGTGGGGAACGGTTGGGCTCCACCCATACACTCGGCAGTGTAAAAATGAATTCAATGTTGTCCCTGCACATCACAGTCACACACACCCTCGCTCATTGCTCTTAATGCGTACATTAAACCGCTGAATGAACAGTGTATGTGCTATGGTGACAAAACAAGTCATCAATCATTAATGGCTCATTTGGGAAGGACTATCAGCTTTTCAAACAACCACTAACTGAAGAATGATTCCTTGTGTTGCAGGAAGCAAGACGCCACAAGTCTTGTCTTTGGCAATAGTCCCATTCGTTTAACATCGTGGGTGTTTTTCTCCACTGGAATTGTGATTTGCATTGTCATCATTCTCGCCACTGCACAAGTAGGACTATAGGGTTATTAATAATGTCCTTCAGTGGCAATGCCTCATTGAATTTTATTTCATTTTTTGCCGCATCATATCCAAGTAACCGATTCAGGAACTTCATTGCTCAACTTGTTTTTCTTGGTACCTTGTTTTACAGTAACTCTTCCTTCTGACTCACTCAGAATCGTCACGATTACCATGGGCCTTGAACAACACATCATCACATAGTCTCTCTCTGTGAAATAAATACAAGCCTAACTGCTATCACCCTCTCTCTCTAATGGAGGCAGTAAAAGTAAAAATTATTAGCTCTGGGATCCAAGCACAAAGACAGGGTGAATAATCCCTCTGTAAATGTGAAACTGCGACTCAAATCTTTGTTATGCTTTGGGCGGGTGTTGGGCAGAAGGGGAGCCAGCTCAAGTTTCTCTGAGGCGTGAGGAAGGCCGGATTCAATCAAATGCTGGAAACGCTCTCCCCAGACCACAATCTATAACACACAACACATTATTTTATGCTTATTACTTTCATTTGATCATGTCGGTCAGCTAAATGGGATGTTTGCATAAACTTTAGCTTCAAAATATAAGCATATCCTCGTTCAAAACAAGGATTCTCGTTGAGGCTGCCAAGAGCGTGAGGGTACAGCCTGAGCCACATACTAATCTGACTGCCCACAGGATTGTCCAGTCCAAATCACTGGTCTGCAAAACTACATCCTCTGTCAGCAACCAATGCCCTGTGATTTGTGTTTCCGCATCGTTCAGTGAGTGAACAATCAATCCAATTCATTTACATTTTGTCAATTCATTTTAGTAGCTTATTTGTTCCAGGAACTGACATCCACAATCCATAGTTCTGTCTGTCTGCTTGTCATTGAGTAATCACTCTGTCAACAAAGATGACTCATTGGTTTGATAGTACTATTTGGCTTTTTTTTTTACGAATTTGCATATTTTTTGTGTGTGTATTTACTTATTTAATGCATTGTAAAAAAATGTATTTCAAATGTTTTTATTATATTTATTTGTAAGTGTATTTTACTTATGTAGGTTTTTTTTTAATTTGTAAATAGTATTTAATTTAAGTTAAAAGAGATTTAAAAAAAAAAAAAAAAAAAAAACTTTCCGGATTGTGAAAAGTGGGCGTTACACATGCCAGAAAGGAACCAGACTGAATGTGAGTTTGCTAAAACAATAACTAAATAGCTATTGAACTATTGGCTAACATTGTCCAAATATCCTATACAGCCAAAGTGATGTCAGCAGAAAATTAAAGTTATTTCAGAGGGAACGCATGTTACATTTTAATGAAATATTCTATAAAATATATATGAAATATTATGAAGACAGACAGTTTCTCTTTGGAAGAAAACGCTGTGATAAATCGTTCACAATAAGACCAGGAACATGCATTAAGAAAATAGATTGGCTCAATTTCGATTTCATGTTGACTTTAATGAAATATTGTCTTCTGGAACTTTTTATATCCACTTTCTCCTCGGTTTCCCTCCATTTCTGTCTTGCGCACTCTCTCACTGTTTCTTATATTCATGCACATTGACACAGTGTGTTACATATGCATGCAGGTGATGATATGCCAGAAAGTTGAAGATCCATCATTGTCCCTGGCTGGTGTTCTACTGCTCATACACACACACGATGCGCACCCCTCTGGGCTCGTTTCTAGCCGAACATCCATTCTCAGCTCAGAGGGAGAGCACATATAGACTGACATGATCATCTGTCCCCCACAGCAGGGAGATCTAGACAGCGTGCTCACATTTACAGACTAAACTCCCACACACCATACATGTTCATAATTGCTTACATGCGCCAAAAAACCAAAACAAAAAAAACTTGTCAGATTGTGATGACAAATCAATACCACCCTGTAAACTCTATCAATACACTCTCAGAAAAAAGGGTACAAAAGCTGTCACTGGGACTGTACCCTTTCAAAAGATAAACTTTTGTCCATTTTAGGCACTAATATGTCCATTTTAGGTGCTGATATGTACATTTTTAGGTGCTAATATGTAAATTTTCAGGTGCTAATATGTACATTTTAGGTGCTAATATGTATATTTTAGGTGTTATGTACATTTTATGTGCTAATATGTACATTTTATGTGCTAATATGTATATTTTAGTTGTTAATATGTATATTTTGGATGATAATGTGTACATTTAAGGTGTTAATGTCCATTTCATGAGCTAATATGTCCATTTTAGGTGGCAATATCTACATTTTAGGTGCTAATATGTACATTTTATGTGTTAATATGTACATTTAAGGTGCTAATATGTACCACTAAGGTACCAATATGCAGCCTTTGGGTATAAAAGTGTACCTTTTGAAAAAGGTACAGCCCCAGTGACAGCTTTTGTACCTTTTTTTCTAGAGTAGTGTAGAAGCAAAACATCTGATCTGGAGATGTTTGATTCATCTAAAGCCATTGGTGTGCAGTCGATAGGCAGCCATGATTTTTCCATTGCATGAGCAAAAAAAAAAAAAAACCCTCCCACCCAACAGGAGCAGGAGGACTTTTCATTTAGCCAATGGAGGGAAAGACTGTGGCTTTTAAAGCAAACCATTTTGATAGTTAACACAAAGCCACTTTAAAGCACAGCTGCACCACTGACGTGAATAATGCTATTTAATTTGTCTAATCTTAGCCCAAATGTCGGGTGGTTGCAAGAGTGTGTGTGTGTTTGTTACCATGTCTTCCATTCATCTGTTCGGCATTTGCGTTTTGTAGCCAAAATTGTGTTGTTGTCACATCTGCAAAGAAAATAGCACACCCTCTTATATACCGATAATATACATGTATGAAAAGTTTGTGTTTGTTTGTGTTTGAATGTCTGCGTGTGCGATCAGATTTTGTGGCACAGTGCGGTATTATGTTTCTGAAAGCACAAAGAGCCGTGTTTTATGCCTCTCTGCTCTTTCATTTATGCCAGATCAGTTGTTCACATGCTGTGTACGCTGACGGTAGAGGAAGGGGGATAAGAAAGAGAGAGGCTTGTGGAGTTAAAAGGCCAAGTTTTGGCACACGCAGAGTCAAACTGATGGAGGAGATGATTTTTGGTTTCTTTTTCAAGGCCACTGTAATTTACTCCAGCTCTATAAATCTCTTTGAATAGTAAAAGAGAGAAATGCTTACATGTATTTCGGAAACTATTTGCCAATGCCAGAGACTATATAATTCGGATTTCTTTAACATGCTGCATTGATAGACACTTTGAAGGTTTCATTACTAATGCTTTTAGAACATTAACACAGCCTTTAACTGGTTTTGCAGCAATGACATGTTTGGGTAAGTGAGTGACGCATGTTTTTTTTTTTTTTTTTTTTTTTTTTTTTCATTTGCTTAGTCCATTGATTTTTTTTTCTTTTTATTTGGCTGATGTATTTTTGATGCATTTCTCATGCATTTACAACATTTTATAGGTTTTCTCTTTCCTTCTTTTACAAATTGTGGAAGTCTGTCCAATTTCTTTTCTTTTCTTTCACCCCCTTTCAGTTTCACTGGCCACAGCCAGTTTGGCAGCACTACGCACTACTACAGCACATTTTATATTGCTTACCAACAAGCTGAAAATCATAAAACAAAATGGGGGGTGTTTTTTAGATGCTCACTGGAAAGAGGGAATGTTTAGGGTGTTTTTGGAGATGATTCCTCATGCTGAGAGGTCAGTGAAGTTTTGACTGCTCTGCTCTGGATTTCATTAGCACAGGAAATGTCCCATGTAGACATGCTGGGCGTTTATGCCTGCAGAATGAACTCACATTCACTCTGTTAATTGCTTGAGGAGAGTTTGAAAGTGTTAGGAAAGAGAAGAAATAGCTGTTGTCAGAGCAGCAGGTCAGTGACGATTGAACTATATACACACCAACAGGTGTGTGAGAAAGATAAACGACAAAGAAAGTAGTCATCTGTCTGTTTGTAACAAATTATTGGTGAACAAACATTAATTTGTGAACGTTTAGCAGGTGTAGTAAAGAGATATTTCAGGGGGGAAATAATTTTGTTTCTCTATTTAATCATCCTCATGCAGTTCTTTGGTCTAACACAAAAGGATATATTTTAAAGACTTTAGTTTTTACAATTATAACAATACAATGACAAAAAAGTGGTCCTGTTGACATGTGACTCCTGAAGCCATGTGACTGGTCTGAGTGAGAAAGAGAATTTTGTTTTTAAGTCTGACAAATTTATTGAATTTGTTGATCATGTTCACAAAACTGGCACTTAAGTTGTTCTTCTACACAAAAATCATATGACTTTAGAAGGCTTGGAATATGAATATGATATTTCAGCCTGTTCTCATGTAAACGCATTGTGTATTGTTGTGTAATTTATACGTGAAAATTGCTTTTGAGATGCAGTTTTTGTGTGCATTTGATGCACAGTTCATTTGCGTGTAATACACACGCACCCCACACCACTACTAAACCTACCTAACCAACCCATGCGTATCCTATGCACATAAAAAACTCACTTTAGCATATAAATTACACGACAATACACATGCATGCTATAAAGATGCAATTTAGTGTGATCAGGATGGATAATTTTTAAGCCTGAATGCTTCAGTCCTCCTTTATTGTAATTGCATGGAAAGAGTAACAGTATAGTGCTCAGCATTTCTTTATTTATGTGCACTGTAAACCTGAATAAATTGGCATTTTTTAATGTAATGTAAGTTAATTTACACATTTAACTTAAAAATTGTCATGTAATCTTTTAGTAGTGGAAATTGAGCTAGCTATTACTACTGTAGCTATTTGGCAACATGCTTTGACAACATATACACATATCACAGAAATTGCTGAGTCAGTATGGCAATGTAGAACATATAACTTACCAGGCTGTTCCATCAAGCTCATGCTCCTCTTGTCACCTGATGGTAACCCCCCAAAACCCCCACTTAACAGAAACTCTGTTAACTCCACATAACTCTTCTAAACTAGCATAGCCAAGCATTAAACACTACTAAATCTCCCACTTAACATTAATCTTGCACACACACACACACAAAAACGTTCTATAACACTTTTAGATTTACTCTCCCATTTGAGTGCCACGGCATTGCATACTGGGAAATTGAAATCCAAGTTTCATCTTTTTGCCAAGTTTCAGGTAAATTTAAGTTTGTCTTAAGTACAGCTATACATGACATTGCAATCCATTGTTTGCCCTGAAACTGTCTTTCAAGCTAAATACAAGTAAACCAATTACTAAACCAAACGATAAAACAAATTGGTGAAAATAAGTGGCTAATTAATAATTTGATACAATGGGCTTGTTGTGTACATACATGTTTTTACATTGTACTTACATTTTAAAAATACCAGCATGTAATTACAGCTATAATTACTTTATGTAATTACATTTGTTATTACACAGTTGACCCTCCCCTTACACCTTAACCTACCCTTAAACCGACCCATACCACCATACCTGTCCCTAACCTTACCTGTATCACACCTCAATAGCAGCAAATGTTTTTTACAATACAACATGAACACAATAATACATTATACTTATTTTTGGATGTAATTACAAATATAAAGTGGGACCCAAGTTTTTAATATCACATTTGCATTTAAGCAGAGTTTAAAATGACTCATTTCAAAATGTTTCAAAATGATTCAAAATGTTTCATTTTGCATTGTCACACGCGGCTTGGATTCACACTTCCACACATATTATTGTGCACTCAAAACATACTCGAATGCTCAGTCGCCCAGTGCATGCTGTTCTATGCCCCATGATCGGCTCTGCTCTGCTTCAGTGGCAAGAACTGATCTTTTATACTAATTTTGGATTAATGGATTAATTCGTCCCTCAATGCAGACACTCACAGCCACATTTAAAATAACAAATGGCCCTGCAGAACCCCTCCAACACACACTTTTCTCACTCTCTTTCTCTTTCATGCTTTCAAAACCTTTAGATGAATAGGGGGTCTGCAACAGTGCATAACAGTGAATGTGTTCAGGTCCTGCCACAGCCAGCCCAACTTTAATCCCACTTAATGCTCAGAGTCAACTTTACGCTCCCAATCACAGTCTAACTTTAATCTCTGCTCAAGCTGGACAAAACCCCCTCCAACCACCCCTAAACCACTCCAGAGAGAGATTGAAGAAGACAAAGGAAAATGGGGAGGCTGTTTATGCGGAGTAAGATGTATTTTCACTGTTTTTGGATAGATCTAAAGATGCTAACTGTAAAATCACACTGGACTCAAATCCCGAATCTCCTCTCAAAAGTTAAACCTGGAACAAATTTATAGCTGTTTTTAATGCTAATTGAATGCGATTCTGATTACTTTTCATATTTTCTTAGTATTAACAGTTCACCTCCATCTCCACCAAACGTATGCGAGCCCTCCTTTAGTTTTGTAAAAACCTTAATAGAAGATCTTGTTGAAATCTTTGGCTTTTTGAAGTATTGGTATGGACAGTGGTGTGGACAGACCTCCTCAGAGGCAGGGGCAGAGGGTTAAAAAAAACCCAAAAAAACAAACCCAAAAAATGAGAAAATCCAGACCGATCTCACGGGAATTCGTACGAATTTTACGAGGTGGCTAATTCGTAGCAATTCATACAACCTCACTTGTATGAATTAGTACGATTTTGGCTAAAATCGTACATATTTTACGAATTGGCCAATTCGTATGAATTCGTACGAATGATGTACCCCTTACCCCGCCCCTAAACCTAACCATCACGTGGGTTTAGACAAATATGAAACGAATTCGTACGAGTGAGGTCGTACGAATTAGTACGAATTAGCCACTTTTTAATCATTCGTCAAATTCGTACGAATTGGTTCGTGAAAGGGTTGGAAAAATCGCATTTGTGGTGATTTATGGTGATTTTATTTACGTTATACTTTTGTCTACATTGACAGGAAAAGGGTAGGAAAATCGCATTTGTGGTGATTTATGGTGATTTTTAGTGGTTAGACTTTTGGTGGTTAGACTTTTGTCTACATTGACGGTTCAAATTTCAGGAACATCGAGCCCGTTCTCATCCTTTAGCGTCACATAAAGCGCTTTATGACAAAACGGCGCTATACTACGCACATGGTACCCTTTATCGTTTATATAACACGCGAACTCAAGGCGTCATAAATCCTTTAGCGTAATATGAGACTACCCTACCCTACCCCACACCTAAACCTAACCATCACAGCGCGTGCTATATAAACGATAAAGGGTACCATGCGCGTAGTATCACGCAGTTTTGTCATATAACGTTCTATATGACGCTAAAGGATGAGAACGCGTTGGAACATCACAATATCTGTGTTTGTTATTGCACCCAAAAACAGAACAACACAATCGCTTACACGGCATTCTGATCCAGATGACAGCTCGCTCAGGGCGGTCTGTGTTGAAATACTGCTGTCAATAGCAACAACCGTGGGAAGGCGTGTGACGTAGCACACGGTCGAGACGGCTCTATTTGAGGCAGGGGAAAACATATAACGAGATTAAAACAAAACCATTGGATGGATTTTTATCATTAAATGATGGTTGTGTACAGGCACTGCCAACACACATTGCAGTACAATCAACTTGTAAAAGTGCATGTACCATTTAATGACCCCTTTAACGTTTCCTGCATGCTCGTTTGAAAACTGGTGCGAACTGCTGCGAATACTGTAAAAAATAATTGTGATTTTAATGGTAAAAGTACAGTTCAAAACTGTTAATTGGTTAACAAAGTTTTCGTTCTAGGTAAAAAACTGTGATAGATCTCATGGTACATTGTATGTAATTTTACTGTAAAATACCATTACATTTACAGTTTTTGAAATTGAAAACTCATTGTATAATTTACAGTGAAAAATTGTAAATTGACATTCCCTTAATTTCCTTTCCTTTCTTTTTTTTTGTAAAGTTCTGGCAACCACAGCTGCTGGCTTTTTACCGTAAAAATTACGGTTTTACTTCTTTTGCATTACATGATGGTGAGTTAACAATTTTTTGGAGTGAATTATCCATTTAAAGGGAGGCTGCTTTTTTTCTTTGCATGATTGTGTTTATGGGGTGCAATATAACATATATTCATGTTTTTTTTTTTTAAAAAGTCTTATTTTTCATAAACTTCACCTGTATTGGAAGCCGCGCTCTCCTCTGTCCCCTGAATGAGCAGTTCACTTCCTGATTCTATGAAAACACTCCCTCAGAAATACGCGGTGAGCTCAGATTGGTTCATTTGGGCCGGTGTGTTGTGATTGGCTAAACTGTCGCTCACGTTGTTCGGAAGGTTAACGCCCTTTACCTTTGCGGGCGAAATGGGCATGCCAAAGGTGGATACCAGACGGTGAATACACGTAAATAATAATGTCGAGACTGCAGTATCAGTGAGACAGAATCAAGACCGAGAAAGCCGCGAATGAAGTCGAGTCAAGCAGAACCTCACCACACACGGCTCTTAATAAACGTTTCTGAATGATAATTTGCTACATGTTTTAACCATATATACATTTGTTTTACACAATAGCATCTGACTGGCAACGATAGCAACTGACTGGCTACTAATGTTATACTCAAACAGCATTGGCAAGTTTACGTTCTTGATCAAAATGAGAATAAAATCATAAAGCATATAGACATGAAAAATACATTTACAACATTAGAACTTATACAAAATTCAGGTCCATAATGTTTGTACGCGTTTGTCGTAGACACAATAGCATAACGTTAACTAGTAGCCCGCTGGCTATAAAGCCAGCGCTGGCATTGAAAAAAAAATAATAATAAAAACACAAGGCTACGTCTGGAATTATACATGCAAATACATTTAAAATGATTAAGTCTTAGCCTACTTACAGGTTGTGGCCCAACAACTGCTGCCTCTGGTTTTAAAGTCGGAACTGCTTCATGTTTTAGTAACAGTTTCTTGTTGAATCCGGTGTTGAATTCGTGGAGATTCTGGAAGCTGTCTTCATAAATGCGCAGCACAGAGTTCTAGATTACCATCGTCATTTTCAGGAACATAATCAAACATAAATTGTATCCATTGCTGTCAAAGTATCAGCGTCTGTGGGAAGCTCGAACACAGAAGACCTGACAGCTAGGTGAACACAACTCACTCGACATGCCGCAGAAATATGCGTATGCCCTTTCCTGCATATTCCGGAGGGAGGGGTTGATGCAAATGTGTGGGTTAGTGACATACCATAACCCAGCTGTAGTCCCAAACGACTACAGTCGTTTGGGACAGGCAATTATACTTCCTGATCGTTTTTGTAGGCAATTATACTTCCTGATTTTTAAAAGACGATACCTCTGCTTACACTGAACTTTCAGCGCTGCAACTTTGCAGATACTGTTCATGCACCAACAGCAACATTACACACTATTTAAAATGAAAAAAGTGAAATCGCAGTCAACACCCCACAGACTGTGTTGAAAAGTTTGGTTAGTTGCACAAGCACAACCATGTAATTAATTTTCAAAAGACAAGTAAAATCAAGATAATTGCAGAACCAACTCCTACATAAAGGCCTTCTGCATTTTCTGTTCATTTGTAAGTACTCGGCTCTCTGCAATGTCAACAAAGTTGGATTTTCAGTCTGAAAAGCCCCCCCTTTATTATAACTGTACAAACGTCTTTATTATAGCAGTGCAAAAGTGTGATTTGTTGCAGATTGTATTACTTGTTTTCTGTAGTCTCAGCGATCTACCTGAGGAGAGGTTTTCTCTGACCTGGCTCCCACTGACGCTCTGTGCTTTTAAACGTAGCTGAGCTTTTTCTTCTGCCTGTCCCTTAAGTCTCAGCATTTGGGCCCTCTTCACAGTCTCCCTCCATATCCTTTATGAGCTGTGAAGTGACCACAAGCCTAAGCCCCCTGTGCTTAATATGCTGCTTCTCTCTCTTTTTGGCTCACCTATTTTTTTCAGTTTCCTTTCACAAGCCTCTGAGAAAAATGTATGACTGAAAAGGGGCTGCAGAGAGAAAAAAAAACTTTGACAACTTTAAAAGGGAAAATCCCTTAATGCATCTCCAACCTTATCTCAAACACCTCAGTATCTGTCTCCAGCGCCAGGCCTTTGAAAGAATATTTCAGAGCTGGAAAGAGCCAGGAGGAGACTGGGTCTAAGGCAGGCTTGGGAATGAGTTATATCCCCTTTAGAGTCTGGGAATCTCAGAGATCTGACCAGGGCTTTGACCCGCCGCCTGAACCACACGTACAGCAACTGAACAACTAGTACATGACCTACACGCCAATAGTACGAGGAACAAAAGAGCGAATTTACAGACACTTTATTTTGACCACACTTTTTGGGGAATATTTATGGATGTACCACTGTAGTTTAAAGTGTCGATTTATATACTGTACTACCATGCAAAAGTTTGAGGTCAGTAAGATTCTTTACACAAATGAATATTTTTATTCAAGAAGGATGCATTAAATAGATAAAAAGTGATAGGAAAGACATTTATATTGTTATACGGAAGATTTCTTTTCAGGTTTCCATTCACCAAATAATCCGGAAAAAGATGTATTGCAGTTTTCACACAAAAAATTAAGCAGCACAACTCATTTCAACATTGCTAATAATAAAAATGATGGTTTCTGAAGGATCATGGGACACTGAAGACTGGAGTAATGATGCTTAAAATTCAGCTTTGTCATCACAGGAATAAATTACATTTGAAAATATATTAAAATAGAATATCATTATTTAAAAGGGTACATATCATGCTTTTAAATCATTAATTTTTACTTATAAATCATACATTTGTGGTCTATATAAAGCATAACTGCAATGCTTGGGTCTGAATTCCTCATTATTATAGCTCCACAGGCCCCTTTTCTACCCCATTTCTGATGTGTTTCTGTGAGCAAGTCGTTTCAATGCGGCCCCTTTAAATAAAAAGGCGTACCGTCTTACCCCGCCTACTCTCCAGGTCGCTGAGTTCACGGTGAGCTCAACTCTCCGCGTTTGGCCATTATTGTAGTTTGATAAGAGCTATGATTACTATAGCTTCAAAGAACATTTTTATTCACACGTTAACAAAATGTCAACAACAGAAGACTTGTCCACCAAGCCTTACATATTCGAGCCAGAGCGAGCGATTTGAAAAAGATGACGATGACGAACCGTCTTCATATGGAGGCAGGTAACGTTATGTAAGTTAACTATGTTATTAGTGAAAGTCGACTATTTCTCTTGTTAAAACAAGCACACTGACAAGATAAATGACTGCGATCTGATCTTACCACTAAAAATCTGTATTGATAATAAAATGATAACTTACGAAAGCATTATTATTATTATTATTATTTATATATGGCTGAGGTTGTTGAAGTGGGGATCCTTGAAGTGCTTGGGTCACTACATCCAACAACCGAACATTTTGACTAGCCCTCTCGTAACTTCTACATCATTGAGCTTGGACTACAAAATCGGAGCGAGAAATGGCGGATTGCTCGTATTGTTGGACCGGTAGTCAATGTCCTTATTTGTCAGTTCCGCTGCAAATACTGTGACGTACTTGCTCAAAAAACGTCATAGACAACAGAAAAATCTGAACAGGTTGAAAAATATGACCAAAACAGAATATAAAGATATAAACGAAGCACCTGAAGAGAATAATTTCATCTTTTCTGTACTTCAAACTGTACTACACTCCAAATCGACAACAAAATGCATTTAAGGGCTAAAAAAGTGGATTTTGCATGATATGTCCCCTTTTAATATTTTAATAATATTTCACGTTGTTGCTGTTTTTACTAAATTTATTTTTTTACATTATTATATTTTGTAATAAGTCACTTTTTTTTGGATGACCCCCTTTAGGTTGACCTATAAGTAGCATTGGACATGTCAGCTACCTCTAACTAACCTAATTCACATCTTCTGCCCTTTGCTCAGAATCTCACATATTACTGTTCCTATATTGGCCATTTATTTTTCCCCAGTCACACACTAATCAATCACTCGTTGGCTCATTGCAACTAATTAATTCACAAAGTAGCAATTCCACACACATTTACTTGCTCATTCGTTCACGATCACCCCGCGGTCCCTCTCTCACCCTGTCTGTTACGGCGACTTTAACAGGCTCGGTCCAGTGCAGGCCGATAAATCTCCAGCTGAGGATAAAGTTCAAGTAGATAAAATCAAACAGATGTCGGTAGGGAGGTTCACTCTCTGTGACCCATAAAAGTGCTCTCATCAAAGCCTGGAATCATTTGTTTTGAATTATGACTCTGTTTTCGGAGGAGGAGGGGGAGGGCACGAAGAGATGTTTGCAGTGTAATAGGAACTGTTTATCTGAAAACAGTGTGGGGATGCCAGCACACAGCCCAACCCTGGGAAACTTACTAGTGACAGACGCCTGATTGACAGCTGTCTAGGTTTTTAGTTTTAGATGTGGCTTGGTTGGTTGTGAAAATTACAGGATGTTTCATGCATAAATGCACCAATATTATGTCTACGGATTTAGATGATTGGAAATGTTATGACTGTGTAATTTAATTATTTGTATTTTTTTTTTTTTTTAGAGAGTAATAATTATAGTAATAATTAAAAAAAAAAAAAATTAAAAAATGAGAAGTTGGGTGACAAAAATGAGATGGTTAAGTCCCCCAGACAATATTTACTATCTGTAACTGTTTTGGATCAGGATAGGTGATAAGATCTTAGGCAAACCCAAATAACAAGCTTATGAATTTGAGCAAATGTTTGCTTTCTCTGGCTCATCGGACGCACGTGATATTTTCTTTCCCGTCGCCGTTTTATCTCGACCCCTCAGAGATAGTGCCATACGAGGGTTTTATTTTTCAGTGGGAGTTCAAGTCAGGGTTAAATAGTTGCTTTATCAGAGTGATCTGGCCCCCAGTGCTGGTTAAGTGAGGGCCACGACTACAGAACGCTTACCTACTGAGAGTCTGCCCTTCAGCCCTCAGTGATGTATGTTTTTACAGAGAGAAGAAATACAGTCCATTTGGCTTCATGCTTGAGACAACGGATTTCCAACTGTCGTCATAATTCAGGCACTGAGTGTGTTGTCTTTCTCCTGCCTGATAATAAACTCGCCTTTAATGTGTCTGTGACATCGGAAGCCGCGGGTCAGCGCGTGAGAGAAAATAGAAAGAGAAAAGGGCCGAAAGAAACGAATAGCTGGATTTAGAGTAAGCATGCAACTGTGTGTTTTGTTGTTTCTTCTCTGACTCTGTTTTCTTTGTGTGAATACCAAGACTTTTATTTCATCTGTGTGTGTGATCGTATATAGTCGGTCATTATCGCTCTATGTTTCTGATCTCACAAATTTCAGCTTAATATTTGCTTGTAGTGGATGTCTCGGAGGCGAGAGAAGAGTTCTGTTTCTCTCTTCTCCTTTTTCTTCTTTTTTCTTTTTTATTAGCCTCCTGCTCTTGACCTTGTTAGTCAGTCACGGAAGCGTGTAAATCTATCTGACTATGCAACTGCATGTTGAAAAGTTACAGCTTCTTTGGGAATTTCACCTTGACTTCTTTATACATTGTTGTGAAGGAAACCGTCTCTAGACAGCCAGAGCTCATGCCCTCATATCTGTTCTGACCCTCTTATAGGAGAGTTGAAAGAGATGACCAGATAGGGAGAAAGTAATACATCATCATTTGCATGCATCTCTTAAATTTTGTCAAGATTTCATGTATAATTGGTGAAAATATGCAGACTTAAAACCTGGTACAATGCATGTTTCTAGTTTCATGCAATGCAAGTAGCTGGAATGTATTGGTTATTATTCAAAAAAGGACGAGACCTAGTCCAATTGTATTCTTTCAGTAGAAAAAAATTGATCAATAATGTTTTACATTGCTTTAACTCATCAAAATACACTGTAAAAATAACCGTGATTTTAACGGTAAAATACTGTAAAAATGCTACTGTGCAAAACTGTTAATTGGTTAACAGAAAGTTTCCGTACTATACGCGGTAAATAACTGTGATATAATTTAACAGTAAAATACTGTTAAATTTACAGTTTTTGAAAGTGAAAGAACAAATCATTGTATAATTTACAGTGAAAAAACGTAAATTGACATTCCCACAATCCCTGTGTGACACTTCACATTTTATGTTTTTTTTTTAAATAACTATGGTTCCTCATAGATTTTTTTTTCTAAACAGTTATGTACATTAGGGTTATATGTTACATTTAATGTTGTTAAATTAATGTTTATTGCATTTTTTTATTTCATGTGTGTTATGATGGTGCTTAATGTTTGTGTGAATGACATTGTGCAGCTTCTTTAAATAAGTATTACTTTATACAAGTATTCACTTGTGATGAGCTGTGATTGCTCATTCAACTCTCATCACTGCTGTGATAATTGTTGGTTGTCAGTGTATTACAATGGTCTAAGACAGATATCAATACATCAATAAGTTGGTAAATCCACATTTTGTCATAAAATAAAATACGGTTTATTACTGTAAATTTTAAGTTAAGTCTGTAAAACTATTCACGTTCCTACCGTAATTTTAACGGTAAATTTCTGGCAACCACAGCTGCTGGATTTTTTACCGTAACATTTATGCTTTATTTTTTACAGTGTAAGTTATTTTTACAAGTTATAATACAAGATTTAACTCCTTTTCTTTAAAAGTTAGCTTAATGTCATTTAAGTTAAAATGACTTAAAAATGTTGCAGTTTTTTCCAAAAAGTTGCAGTTAATTCCAAGTTGCACAGGAAATTAAAAAAAATCTTTAAGGTAGTTAATTGTTTATGGAAAATAAAAGGGGAAAGTCTGAAAGATGTCCAATTGTAAATGTATACGTTGTGTTTCCGTTAGTATAAGTGCACGTCTGTCACTACCAATTTAGGTACTTCATAGTCACTATCTCCAGGGGGCAGCAACAATGACAGCTGTAGTGTTGAGCAGAGAGTCAGTGTAGGACCCCAGATGATGCATATAAATGCGATTTACAGAAGTCTTTAAACATGCCTGTTGCTACATCACAGATATTTTTAGTGACAAGAAAGTATTGCTTGTTTGTGAATGCAAAACTCTGAAAGATTAAAAGGTGCATTAGAAACTAACCCTAATTAAACACAGTCTGTGCTCACTTGACCCAGCAAGGGGTGTTTTCTTAAGTAGCTTACTTGGTTTTAAAAGCACACAAAAGCCCAACAAAGGGTGGAATCGGAGAAGATTGTAATCAAGAATCATAACGTCAGTCCTGAGATTTGGGTTTTATGTCAGCAGCTCCAATTGTTTTTTTTTTTTTTTTTTTTTTTTTTTTTTTTGGAGTAATAAGTTGGTAAGAGTCCAGTTTTAAGTATTTAACCTGTTAAACAAATATTAACCAAACTCTAGGTTAAGATTTCCAAGCTCTATAAATATAATTTATTTGATTTTTTTTTTAAATGGACAACAATACAACTATTAATAGTTACAAAAATAAAACTATAAAAAGGCTTGACCACACCTGGAAAGTCCAAGGATGTGTATGTTGTTAGAAGCAGGAATTTTAGAGTGACATTTCACTGTTACTGGTGACAGAGGAGGGACGACCTTCACATGGTTTAGATCATTAAGCCTCCCCTTTCTTCCGCCCCAGTGATATTGAGACTAGACTGGTGATTCATGCCACTTGAAGGGCCTAATTTACTTAGAGTGTTTCGCCGGCTGTACCCAGAATGGATGCACAGCATTTTTATTGACATATATGTGCTAGGAGACAACAGGGGAACAACACAGAAGCACACATTGTATCTCAGTGAGTGACAGGAAGTCATTTCACACTGGTAAACACACACATTCAAACACAAATTCTCAAACACTGCGAAATTGCTTTATTTGTCAAGTGACATAACTTATTATATTATATTATGCATTTAATATTGTTACATTATTCAAATAACTCAAATTATTTGTATGCATAATCTAATATAGAATCTTATTGATATCTTTTTTTTCAACTTTACTTATTCTAACATATAAGCCTATATGAAACATAAAGTGTGCTTGCAAGTTTGTATGAATTTTCATTGACGTACTGTATGTGTGTGAATATGTGTACCCCGGACTTGGCTGTCTAATTGTAAATCTGACGTCTGTTATGATAGGAGAATGCTCTGATCTCTGACCTGTATGACCTCAGTCTATTGCCCTCAACCTGCATCTGCCTCTGCCTTGCTGCTATAAAACAGCCACCCAATTTGGTTTCCATTAGAGAGTTTGCTATAGTTCTGCTGACACTATCGACCCAAAGACTCATCTATGTCTTAATGTCCTATTGAATTGAATGGAATGGTGGTTAAGACTGAGTCTGACGCTATCTGAAAGTGAAAGAAGTGCACTGTGAACAGCTATCACAGTCAACTTGCAGGTCTTTTCATTTTTTATAAAATTGTTTCATTTTATTTTTCCATTACATTTGACATTTTTTCACGTGGGTTCTCATGGGTGCATTGATTTTAAAGTAACCTACTAATTTTTAAAGATTAATAAACAGATGAAGAAACTATTTTTTTTCTGTTACAATTAACACATTTTCAAACATAATTATGCAATACAGACACAATAAAAAAAACAAAGACTGTAATTTATTTTTATCCAGGTATAATTGAATTTTACCAAACTGAAATTGCAATTGGGAGTACAATATTTTTCCACTCAGCACTTTACATTTAATTAAATTTTTGATGTGAATGCAACATCATAATACTGCATAATTTTTTTGTTATCAGTGATACTTATTTCAATCTTTTATTAATAGACCCAAAATGTTCACAGCTCTCCATCACTATTTTATTGTAGAAGCATAAAGTAGCATGAGAACACACATTAAATAAAACATTTTTTTAGTGAAATTATGTCATTGATGAGCGAAAATCTACTTGAAAATTTTGCTTCCTTGCCTTTTCTAATCTAATACTATAATTTTCTTAATTCAAATGGTGATAGACTTTGTCAACAGTATAGATGTTAGACAATCAGGTATAATAGATGTGCTGTATGAATTTTCAGTCCTTGAACTGTGGCCTGCTAAGTATGATCATAGAGGGCCAAAACATTTATTTCTGTATGTGGGTGTACAAGAAAAAGGTTTAGTTTTAGCTGCAGAAATTTGATTACATTGAAAATGGATTACATTGAAAAAATGAGCTGAAATTGTTCATTCTTGTATATTTACAATAAATTATTACAAAATACAATACAGTCTAAAAACACTGTAATGATGACAGTCAAAATGAAATTGATAAAATTATGATATTAGATATTGATTAATTATTCAAAGCATAATAGTCCATTTTAACATTCTTGATATATGAATTTATGCTGTTTTTATGAAGAATTTACACAGTATTTTGTGAACCAGTGAGAATGCAGAGTACTTACAGGTGACCCTGTATAAAATGTTTGTACCTGAATCAATATTCTAAATTATGTGGAGCCTTGAGGGACAACAAAAGTTCCTTGTCAGATTTCATATTCTCTGAAATATAATTCATAGACATGGGAAGATGAAAGGTCATCAAAAAAAAAAAAAAAAAAAAACTCCCCCTACTCCTCTTTTCCCAGCCCCTGTGTTGCACATTCATCCTTCTTATTACTACAATGGAGCTTCACCTTCTCTTTTTAATCATGGCTGCAGATATTAAACTGCACCGTCGGCTGAGGCTTGTATGGCATAGGGATTTAGGGGGGGATTTGCATCTTCCTGTTCTTCCAGTTCAAATATCTATGTCTTCACCGATCAAATTATCATAACCAGAGCAGAACTCTCCTCAAAAAAAATACCAGCAAAATAGAAAGGTAGAGGAGAGCAAAAATACATTTCTGGAGCAGAACTTGAAGTACGATGCAACACGGTTTCTTCTGAATGGTCCAGTTTTACTCCAAGACGAAACTGTAAGATGTTTATTACCTAGTTCTGGAGAAAGAGGCACAATTAGATTTAAAATTTGTTCTGGTCTGACACAAAACCAAGTTTAAGGTATTATCATTTTGGTAAGACAAACATATAAAATAACACATTTAAATCCATACTGTAAAAATTATTTTAATGATATATCATCACATTTTTTCCTTTTGTCAAGTCAACTTATAGCATAATAGTTTCTGTTGATTAAACCAGTCTCCATTGTATTTACTATATATATATATATATATATATATATATATATATATATATATATATATATATATATATATATATATATATATATATATATATATTTTTTCAATGAACTCAAAGGGAACCAGGTGAATTAAAACAAACAAAAAACACTATATATATATAATCTTTTTTTATTTATTTTTTTACAGTAATGTAAGGGTAAACTACTTTTAACAGCAATACAAATTTTCACTTTAATTTGACACCACAACATTAAAAATATGTGAAATGTTTAGAACTGGTTACAATACAACAAAACGAAAATACATTATTGTATATTATATTTATTTCACGTCTTGTTCCAAAAGCATCAATTGAACACACACTAGTCGATGAGCTTCAAAGGTGCTGGATATAAGTTGGTTACTCCTCTGAACTTCTAGTGTTGGCTTATAAAAAAAGTCGAGCTGCATTGCGTGACTCGGCTGAGCGTGTGAGGCCTCGGAGTGCTGGGACGATGAGCTGATATTTTTTTCTTAATTATTATTATTTGTTTAATTTTAAGGCTGTAAGCTGAGCCTTAGGGTCGGCACGGCAGCACAGGGTTTGAATTGTTCAGCATCTCACGCACTTATAGCCCAGCAATGTGTTGGAAATGCACACACCTATAGGGGCACTGCTATATCCAGCCTTAAAAACCCAACCTGGAGAGTGTGGGAAAGCAGGCTTTTTTTCTCTCTCCGGCTCTCCCTCTCTCCGTCTCTTTCTCTCCCGGGCTGCGAGAGCAGGTCAAATCCTCAGCTAGGTGCCCGAGGCTGTTTTTCCCGTCTCTCCCTTTTGCAGCGCACCTCTATACCAATTGAGCCAAATCCCAGTAAAGCTTAAAAAAAAGAGCTACCCCTCTGCTTCCACTTTGGAGTTTGTTTAACCCTCTGGGGGTGAAATAATTAAGATCAATATATATATATATATGAAAGTTCAACCTCTTGCTTTTTTTGAAGTTGCCATGCTGTATGAGGTAATTAAACAGAGCGGCAGATCTTGCGTGTGTTTTCCACCGAAGCCGGAAAATCACAGATGCGGGCCGCCACTGTAGAGCTGCTTCACTGAGAACTGAGACCTCTGGGACACGTCACATGTCATGAGAGATAAGCTGAGACGCACAGTCAAATTATAAGGAATGACAAAAGGATTTGTATTTGGACTTATTTGTATTTGAAAGTAATTTGAGAGAGAATATGGGATTTGTGAGAAACATAATGCATGCAAATCTGACTACATATATTGTTTGTGATATTTTAATGAGAGATCTTCTTTTACATTGTGTTCAATAGCCTTAATCAATGGATCACAACAAAGAAATGTAAGAGAAGAAATGTTGTTGTTTTTAAAAACCTTATTTTGCTTTGTCATTTGGATGTAGATTTTCTCTAGAAATTGCATTTGGACATCAGCAACTGACTGAGAGAGAGCGTCCTTTGTGAAATAGATCCTGGATTGTCTGTTGTACAACTAAGGGATTTTGCTAACATTCCTTTGCAAATACAGAGGAATAATTCTTAGATTTTCTCTATGCTCGTAAACCTTCGCTTCGTCGAGCAGTAGTTTAATTATCACGGCTCATTTAGAAAAAAAAACAGCAGTGCATTGTCATGTACCGCACTGAGGGGTGGGAGAAACTCATACAGAAGACACTTACTAACAAGATATTAGATTGTTAAGTTATTAGAGATTCCACGTAAAATATTTTACTTGATTTGTTCCTTCTTCTTTTAAAATCATATTGTTGGTTTAATCGCATTAAGGAATTTCATATTTATTTTTGTATTTTTTTTTCAGTATAGTAATATGTAAGTCTTTAATTTTCACACTTTATGAAGAGGAGTTTATTTGCAGAGCAATGTAAAGGTTGCAGTAGTTTCCCTCTTAAATTTGGCAGTTCTTACTTTATAATTATTTCAGCTTGTCTCATAAAGCAACCCTTACAAAAAAAAAAATATACATCCACTGTAAATTAATTTATTTCTTATTGCTCGGGCAAATTACAATTATTGCAAAGCAGGAATTAATGAATATTTGCAATATATAATACAGCAATACAAGTAAATTACAGTAAGTATCAGAACATGTACTTAAAATATAAGTATCTTTACAAAGCCCACAAATATGATGCAAGATTTTTCAAGAATTGTCCTACAGTGTATAAATAGGCTCTATTTGTGTTTGTTACTCCACTTTAAGGACAACTAAATTAATGAACAGCTGTTTTTAATAACAAACTACTGCAATAAAATAAACATTAGGTTCATTAACTAATAAAGGTTTAATATTGCAAGGGGGATAGCAACAATGAACGTTACAATGTGTAATAGTTTATTTAAAAAAAACTGTTCAACAGTAAAATTTTAATTGCAGTCATTTATTCCTGAGTTACATCATAATTGTGATTTATTGGAGTCGCATGAAAACTATACAACATATCCTTTTTTATTGTTTGTTTGTTTTTTAGCCCAATATACCAACTTTATTGTGTACAGTTGAAACGGTACAAGTAACACATGATCTTGCCAATGTTTTCACATCTGCATGTGTGTGGCTTCTGAAGTCTTGGAAATCCCAGACCCAGCTTTAATGCCTCACTGTGGATTTGAGGATGCCAGGCCCAGAGCTTTACAATGTGGCATGCATGGAGGCTTCAGTGAGTCACTGCTGTCACTGATGGGAGTACAGTGGCCTTCTGTCAGGCGCTTTTGGCATTCCAGCGTGCTTGAAGCTCAACCTGGAACAATAGGCAAATTATGAGAGTGATATGGGCATCTATCAGTCTGAGTGTGCACGTATGTTACATTTGTAAGGTTCTGACCTTCACCGAGAGATTAAGTGCATCTATATGGTGCGCCATATTTATCATACGATAACAATAGGTGGACAACTCTTTATTAAAGCATCTTACAAGCCCCTATATGGTATAGTCTCAGTAATCCGTAGGATGTGTGTGAACACTCAAAGGAACATTCCCACATAAGCCACGTCTTTACACGTATTCAGAGAATATTAATAGCGAGATACATAAGCACATCCGATAAATACTTAAGACTTGTGGCTTTTTGTGCTTCACAAACACAGGCCTATAATAATGCTAGATTTGCCGGTATGTATTCTCTGAGTGAGTTTGTGTTTTTTTTTATATGCATATTTACTCCCATATATATTTGTGCAGATTACTTCTCTGTCCCTGATAAATCCCTTTTAAAACTTACCCTTTAGATTCTTTAAATTAATATTTGTTTTACTTGAAACTAAATATGTATTGCTTTAAAAATAGTTTTTGTAAATGCTGTATTGTTTTGCTTCATTGAATTCATTTCCACAAGGTGACGTAGATGACACTTTTTCCGGCATGGTGACGCTTAAAATACCTCATAAATATAAATCATAAAAGGTGCAGTCCATTCTCAATGACAATAGGAGCTAAATATAAAGTATTCAGATTTGTAAACAAGCATGCCCCCTATAAGCACACTCACGGTTCTAATGGTGAGTGTGCATTGTCGGTACTCTGTTCTTAGAAGTCGACTACTTGAATAATTGCTCTAGCTGTCTCGCAGTGGATCAGGCTGGGTAGTGTTGCTTTTTTGCATGGATATTTGGCTGCTGGTGTGACGATGGGGAGGTGGACTTAGACTATGGGAGCAGGGTTATTGGGAGGCCAGCCAGATTCATTGTTATAAAGCAGAGACTGATATACAGGCCAACTTCTGGAGAGTGATAGTAGAAAGAAAAATGAGCATTTTAAATAATTTTATATTTATTTATAATGTCTGTCTGCACATTTATTTAATTAGTCAGAATTATTGAGTTGTATTATTTTTATTATTAATAATAATAATAATAATAATATCTGTAATTTGCTAAAAATAGCTGTAATTTGCCTTTTTTGCTGAAATAATTTGATCAGATACATACCTTAACCAAGTTTAGTCTTGTGTTCTTCCCTCATATTATTATTTATTATTTTTTTATATAAAATATTTTTTCTTCATATTTTGATTGGTTTAAATAAACTCAAGGGTCATTAATAACAAATATCCCCTTTCCTTCATAAAGATTTCCTTCATAATTTATACAGATTGTCAAATAAATTTTGGCTAAAAGTAGAAAATTCTTACCTGATATAGCACAAACACACATTTTGAAAATGCATAGATGTACGGCAGTGTTTACCTTTCTGCTTGCCTTTCTCTTTCTATAAAAAGTCAACCTCTACCACAAACGGCCACCAATTCTAAGTGGGGAAAAAACAGGCTTAAGGTACTTGTGGTGTTTGGGGTCCCATGCTAAATGCCCTCCTAGCTAAGCCCACTGCCCAGGCTGGGTGTCCTTATGGTAAAATGAAAAGAAATGAAAGGTAAGTAAAAGTAAATGGATTTTCCCTATTGAATGTTATTGCTTGAGGATTGGTGCAGATGGTTATTGATCTGGTGCAAGCATTGCCATTACCGCGGGATGACAATCAACGGCCAGACCCGTTGCCAGTAAACAAGGCTGTTTCTCCTGCCACTGGGAGAAATGAGAGGAGCGGTAGAGAAGGAAAGCGAAGGGTTTGTCGTCCCTACCGCTCTGCTCCATATCGATCTAACCTGCTCTGTTTACTCTTAAGCAGCAATAACAATATGTGCCTGAGAAAGTGTTCACAGTAACATTTACTTGGACGTGCAGACAGTGATGCTTACCACACTGTTCACACATGTAGTATTTCATAAGGAAGTTGACGGTGCTGATTTTGCCCCATTACGAATTAGTTACATAATTGTAAATAAATGCATTATTAAGCTTAATTTACGTAAGTGGTAAATATCAATGTTATTGAAGGTTTTTGATATCTACCGAGAATTTGTAAGTAATATCACCTTGACCTTGATATATTATTTTTACTAAGGTCTATCTGGATGCTTGATTCTGATTGGCTGGAAGGTGCACATTAAAACCCTTTAATACACAGGTAGTTCCAAGTCAGTCTCTTCACAGATGCTGTTAATTTACACACGCACACACACTCTCTTTCTCGCCCTTGCTCTCTTGATAGGCTAATTTATTCAGTCAAATAAAAGTACCTTACTCCACTATTTTATTTGTCTGATTTGAAGTGAACAGAATGCTTTACACTGCACTGCACTTCTGCTAAGACATTTCACAGGTGACAACCAGAATATCTCCTCACTTTCACATCAAAACCCACAGGGTCCAGGTTCATTTTAGTGCTGGACATTTATGGTGCAACCCATGGCTCTTCTGAAGTATTTTTACATAATTTGTCACTTGTCGACTCTTCAGCTAGTAAAACAAAGATACATTTATATATTTTATTATTTTTTGTTCTACACAGTGAATTGTCAAATAAGTGTATGTAAGCAATAAGGTACGAGAGGCTGTGCTGTATCGTGAATAAGTAACGGCTGAAGGGCGTTGTTAGGCACGAACGCGAAGTGGAGTGCCTGCAACCCCTTCAGCCGTTACTTATTCACGATACAGCACTTGCCTCGAGTATCTTATTGCTTTTATAAAACGGTTGCCACACAATATTGAAGTAAAAAAAACAATATAAGTGCAACTTTCTTGAAGTAAAATCACTAAAAGCCTACCTTCCGCTGGAAAAAATAGTCCATGAGCGTGAACAGCAACAACGTTCCAATGTGTAAAATGCATGAAAGCTCAAATAAAAACAACATAGAACCGCAGTGTTGCGCAGCGATCAATAGAACCGTTGGGTGAAGCGGTCGTAGCCGTGTTTTATTGTGAATAAAGCACAGCTCTTGACCAATCAGAATCAAGGATTCAAACTAACCGTTTTATAAATGTATATAATTGTGCAAATTATTTAATTTGCTTGAAATCCAACATGAAGCACTGACGGGAAAAAAAAAAGAGAGTTCACAGCTGTTTTTTTTTTTTTGTTTTTTTTTAATTAGATGTTGTCCTTACTTTAAAACTTGTAATAGCTTTGTACCTAAATGTATTATTGACTGTTTGAAACTTTATCTCTCGGAGCGTCTTCTGACATTCTCGAATGTTGGCTTCATACCACAAATGTTACCAATAAAAAGACAGTTGATGCTGTAATCTGTTTTTATATACATAAGCTCTGAAACACAAAACCAAAATATTAAGGAATTAGAGAAGCAGACTCACTGAGAAGCTGCTGTAAACCTTTTTGAAGGATTACATTTTAAACTCATTTAAACTCAAAGCATTTTTATTGGACATAGCTTGAATATATTTTTTATTAGTATTGACATTTATTTATTTTATATTTTTGGTTTCATTATTGAAATTTGTGTATAGGTTTCAGCAGATGGTCAGAATTATTACATTTATATATTACATTGTGCAAACCAGATTTTCATTTGAAATAACCTTCAGTTCAGTCTGAATCACAGTTGCCATATCAGTTCAATTTATATCTAAGTTGCACATTGACATTAAATGCTCAATTGCAAATTATCACACTTTCAACAAGCTTAGTTAATGCATTGAAAATCCTGAGTGATCTTATTCTAGTGGACTATAAAATGTGTCATCAAAACAGGTGCTTTTCGCCCAAGATATGCATTCTTTGAAGGACTCTTATGGCTGGATGCACATGTTTTCTACTTTCACAGAACCTTCTCCCAAAGTGTAATCCTTTTTAAATTGCCCATGGCCACCAAATATAGCGGCAAAAGTGTGTCACATTTCTATATTTCTTTCAGATCTTGGGGGCTTATGGAGATAAAAGGGAGACACCATAGACTGTAGGTGAGGGACTGACGACATGTAATGGAGTCCAAGCTTACGCTGCCAAAATATGTGGAGGCATGCATGGATTCCTCTAGATTAGCAATATGGGCTTGTTTCCGTGGTATTAGCCAAGTATCTTAGCAACAGGATCACAGCAACCTCACACCTCATGATGTGCAGCCGCATGTAATAACCTGAACATAATCTTTTTTCTCCTGCTTCCTTTTTACCCCCCACCCTCACTTTCTTTTAATTCCGCCGTTGATATTACCGATACATGTGTTCGGTTTGAGATCTTTGTTTAATAAGATGACTTGATGCAGTTGAGATTTGCTCTGTGTCGTGAGTGGACAGGGCCGAATGCCTCGGGAGCTTAGAGAAGCTCCATGTCTTTTGTCTTAGATTGACAGGAGTCGTGCTTACCCTGATTAAGCCCGGCTGCTTAGCGTGTATCTTTGAACTGAGTGAATCAAAAAAATGCAGACGGAATCCCTAATATCGGTGTGCCGTTCGGAGTCAAATAGAATGCAAATTACCTCTACAACTGAAATGTCATTTTAAACATGCCACACAGCGGCTGTGCCTTCTGGAAGAAGTCATTTAGAGTAATTTGGATGATTCCGAGTTCTACTAATCCTCCTTCATTTTCTGTTCCACCTCTGAGGTTACAGGAAGAGTAGAAAGAGGAAGATAGCACAGCGCTGAAGTTATCCAGCCCACCAATGCTAACACTAATGATCTTGTGGCTGAGAAATCTGCATGTATGCGCAAACATACGACTCTGTTAATGACTTTAACAATGATGAGCACGCTACATTTCAAAACAAAATCATATCAGATTAATATATTTAGTCGTTTTCATTAATCATTTTTAGTAATATCAGGAATGAGTTCCCTTTCAGACGATAATGTCGGACGTAGTCAACGGTCGACTGAATGGGGATCGCGTCAGAGAGCCGATGTTCTCTGAGTACTATTGAACTAGCCAAATGGAAATGGCGTGCGTGATTCGCATCACACACTACGCGCCCGCGGGTATAAATATAGAAGTGGATGCACAGACTAGTTGTCTTTCGCTTCGGGGCCAATTGAATTGATGTCTCTGAAGAGTGCTGTTGTTTAACTTCTATTAAGTAAATCAAATCAGTATTTGGTGTGACCACTCTTTGCGTTTAAAACAGCTTTTGTCCTTGGTACACTTACACATACTATTTCAGGTAGCTTTGCAGGCTAGGTTTCTTCTTGGTTTCTTCTTCTTCTCTTCATGTAATCACTGATGGACTCAATGATGGAGAGATCAGATCTTCGTGTTTATCGTACTGGCTTGTCAGACTTCTTGTGTATACAAAAATCTCACTGGATCATTACAATACTGGCAAAAAAAGTAAGCTGATATTTTCTACTGACACTTCAGCAAAAGATATAAATAACTGAATGTATATATCATAAAATAATAAAATAATATGATTAAATAATATATGACTTATATAATATTATATAAAATAATATATAATATGATTTTGCATTTTATATTCGTACAGTCAAATTACTTCACATTAACAATGGGAAAAAATAGGACACAAATGTCCTATTATCTTGTCTGCAATGCTATTAGCTACTCTTGGTCAGTTTTGTTGTTTTATACCAGTAAATATGGTATAAGGCTGTTGATATTGACACCTGAATATAAGTTAAATAGAGCATAACTGATGATTACAGTTTGGTGAAAGCATATAATAACACAATAAGAGGCCCATAACACCATTTTATTAAATAGAAAACTGACCTCTGTGGTAATAAGATATTTTGGTAAAATCTGAAAAAATATATACTTTTTCAGAACAAAATAATTCACGTCACCTTTTTTTTTTTGTTCTCTTTCTTCTCTCTCTCTCTCTCTCTCTCTCTCTCTCTCTCTCTCTCTCTCTCTCTCTCTCTCTCTCTCTCTCTCTCTCTCTCTCTCTCTCTCTCTCTCTCTCTCTCATCACTCTCTGCAACGTCCATCTCTTTTAGCTGTTTAAAGGGCCAGCAGACTGACCCAAAGGGGCCATTATAGTGTGGTTGGACCTCCTGATTTACACCCCTTCACACAACCCAGGGGTAATATAGTCCTCAGCGCAACACACAACCGCATGTACACACTCTAGTTCTGCACTCAGGGACACTTTCTCTGCAGCCCCCTTAATTCTTTCGATTTTTCTTATGCATGACCCATTCCCTCTCGCTCAGGACTGATTGAGGAGTTTGGTTTGTGCGGTTTCTACACACACACACACACACACACTCCACTCATCTGGCCTGAGCTGTCTGTCTCCCGGGAAGCCTCCTCGCTTTTCCATGGGTTGTCCTCTGTCTGCTACCTTAATTTATTATGATCAGACAATACAATTTTATGACTTGTGCTTGACTTCACCATATTCCACTAAATTTATACAGAGTTCACATGGGAGGTTTGTCAGCGTCTTTGTGCAGTGTTCTTCATTTCAGTTCTAGTGTTTGCCTAATTTTATAAACTGCAACGTGAAATTCGTGATAGGCTTGATTTTATCTAATTAAATTTGAAAAATGCCTCAGTAACTTATCGTAGAAGCAATAATTACAACATGAATGATAAGTCAACAGAGGCAGATAAGATAGAACTGCTTCTAAATGGAAATCTTAAAAATAGCTGTTCTGAGCATGCAGCAATGGATCATCAATATTAATTGATGTTCAAAACAAATACCACATGTTCTGCTGTAACTCAAACCCAGCAGTGTTGATCAGAGTGATTCAGCAGACGTAAATTGTCTGAGCTCTGTGTCATGTAATTTAATCCCCTTAAGTCTTATTTTTGCACTCTTAGACAGCGTTTCATAATCACAGCAGTCAGACCCACATGCGTCTCTTTCTGAGAAATGTCAGCGGTGCAACTTTTCAGATCACATGCATGGATTTGGTCAATATGCAGTTCTTAAATTTAGGAGTTTAGGAGTTTTAATATTGGTATATTAAAAAAATAAAATGACATTAGATGAAGTTTGGAAAATGAAATTTACTCATTTGCCTCACACAGTTTACTCCAAACAACAGCTTGTTTACCATTGACTTCCATTGTTGGCAAAACAAACCAGGGTGAATCATGAATCATTAATCATGTGAGCTGCTAATGGTTAAAAGGTCAGATGTTCATGAATCAGTTCAACGTCTAAGACATTCTGAAATGTGAAGTTTTGTCTCATTGCATTTGATCTCCCCCGCCTTTTGTCTTAAGTGCCTGTCTCCGTTCATTGCTGATGATCATTCTCATTTGGACCAGCATAACATCAGAGACCAAAACCTGTGGAACATAAGTTCTGTGAAGGTCATCGCTCTAGTAAGCCTTGCATTTCAGGGACATGAGCGCATCCAAGTCTTTTGGGGGAGACTGACTTCCGCATGCAACACCATGCCAAAGTAAACACACATAAAAAGAAGACCTAATTCATCCTCTCTGGCCTGTACTGGCACGGGCCTCAACGTGTTCTTGAGGTCCACAGCTGTTGCCATGACAATAGACTCCATGTTTGAGTACCCAGCTATGTTTTATTTGGAATGTCCTAAATTGTAAAGTGGGCAGAAATTTAAAAAGTTCCTTTTTGTCAACAAATTTCTGGTATTTTAGATGTTATCAGCGAACCAACTGAAGTGAATTGTTGGCGAATTCCTCTAGTGTTATGAGGTTTTATAATATGTTTGAAATGGTGATAGATAGATGTCTGCACCTTTACTAGTGAAGCTTTTCCCACTGGTACAAATGTGAGAACACTTGAGTAAAATCCCCTGGCACAACCCTGGTGTTGATTATAGGTCTGGTTTTCACAGTGTGGTGGTGGTACCGCTACTCAAAAGATGAAACCACACATTATAAATGACCACAGTTTCAGCTCTGTTTCATTACTCAGTTTTCCCCTTTTTCCCTTCTACGTGTGCATAGAAAATAATCAAATACACATATTTCTGGAGAATTTTCTGCCATGCTTAAAAGCACCGCTGAACCGGCAATAACAGGGATACATAAAGTACCCATCATTCTGCATTTTGAGTGATATGTGCCATCTGGTTGAGCAGAAACCAAATATGGTCAAGGAAACAGTTTAAAATTGTATCAGTTTAAGTAAAACAAAATAAATAGTTGCATTTCTTCAGTAGAAATGTGTCCACTGGATGAATAATGTAGAGGAAAGAGTAAAGAGGAACCCAGCATCCATTTGCCATAACAGTTAAAGGGTTAGATCACCCAAAAAAAAGCTCACCCTTATGTCGTTCCAAGCCCGTAAGACCTCCGTTCTTCTTCGGAACACAGTTTAAGATATTTTAGATTTAGCTTGAGAGCTTCCTCCATTGAAAATACCGATATACAGTCTTTGTCCAGAAGGGAAATAAAAACATCATCAAAGTAGTCCATGTGACATCAGTGAGTTAGTTAGAATGTTTTGAGGCATCGAAAATAAATTTTGGTCCAAAATTAGCAAAAACTACGACTTTATTCAGCATTGTGTTGTCTTTCGGTTCTGTTGTCTAAACGCGTTCAGTGAAGCTGGTGACGTAACCCACTGATGTCACATGGACCACTTTGATGATGTCTCTACACTCTTAGAAAAAAAGGGTTCTATTTATGTAGCATACGGTTCTTTACTCAACTCCAAAGGACATTTTATGCTAAAAAAGGTTCAATAATGACAAGAAAGAACACTTTTGGCACAAAGGTTCTTTAAAGGCTAGTATTCATTCATATATTACATTATTCTGCAACATTTTGTAGTTGTTATTAAATAAACTGTTGTAGTAACTTAATATCACATTTTAATCATGCACATTTTTGGAGGATAAAAACTGAAATGGCACTCTTCATGTGATATTCATTAATTACATTTTTTAACTACCATATCTTGAATTTTGTGATCATGCACATGCATTGCATTTTAGGGGTTCCAAATACGTAGCGCTTTAGAACCCTTTAAGGTTCTATATAGAACCTTTTCTTCTAAGTATGTCCTTTCTTAAAACTTAAAAAAACTTTTTACGTTTTCTAAAATATGTATTTTTGTCATACTATATAGACTATATATGGTCTGATGTCACTATTAAAGTGACCATCATAATATTATGTGTTTGTATTGTGTATTGACTAATGTTAGAGTGCATGCATTTTGTAAAATGGAATTATACACATTGTATAACAGTTTAATTTGCTGCTAGATTCATCACATATCACCATTGCAAATTTACATCATGTGTATTATGAATGAAACATCTGCCATCATGTGCTTCTAGTTTAATTTTGTCCAGCTCAATTAAAAAAAAAAGTTCTACATTTAATTGTCATCGGGAATTTTAGGCTAAACATTTTTCTGAACAAATGAGCATAACCCCAAAACTGTTGCAATTATCCTTTCTTTCCATCATTACATATTCATGTTTAATCATCATGAAACTGTTATTCAACATGGGCTCAGTTGTTTAGAAAGAACTTTTGTGTTAAGAAGAAAAAAAAAGGCTGAGAGAGTCCTGTGCGAGAAGTCTGTGAGTGAGAGAAATGTAGAATGGTAAAAAAAAAAGAAAGAAAAAAACTGGGGTTAAACTTCAGCCATAAGAACAAAACGAAGTGCTCGTTTTCACTTTTATTGGGATTCTGCATGCATGCGTTAACAACTTGTGATTACCTATATCATAGCAAAAGCGTGTGTTTTGTAAGAGTTTCTGAAGGAGTTTACCCTGCAGCAAAACAAAATGTGATCATGTGTTTTGAAACAGGTGTGTACCCCTGTGTGCATATAAAAGAAACTTCATAAAGTCAGACGTAAAAAGAAGAATCTCTTTTTGATTCCTATTAAATGACACCATAGCGAATGTCTGTGTCGAACAGCCCTTGAACGCTAGGGTTTTATTGATAGGAGAGAGAGCGCATGCCTCGATTTATGAGAGGAACTCACATAAACTATTTGTGTGAAAGTTCCCATTTTATCAGGATGCAATGGTACCATGGGGAGCCATTGGCTTTGAGTTGACGGGGATGGGGTCTGAATTCTGTTGCGGCTCTTCAGTAACAAGGGGAGGACAGCTGTGATTCTAGATTAAAGATTTTTACATTCCCATTCTGAAGCTGTTCCCAGTGGCACAGAGCGGCGCCTCTGCAGGCTCATTGTCCATCGCAAAAGTCTATCCTTCTGGGAGACGTTGTGGGACCAGCTGCTGTACGGACATGAGTGTTGAGGAAAAGGGGGAGAACTGTCAGGCCATTTGTCCAAGAACTGCACCTCTGTCAAATCTCTTTTCACCTATATAAGTGTGAGAACAAAATTAAGGTCAGAGTGTACCTAAAACAAAGAGAAGAAATATTAGCGCCTCTTCCCTCTGCATACGATTGCTGTTGATTTATGGCAACTTTTAAAATGACAGGTGAAATTGAAGGGCGAGCCACATTTCGAATCGATCGTTTTGCAGATTCTCAGGTTCTCAAATTTGAAGCCTGCTTTTTAATTAATCTGGCAATTTCAGGAGATGACATATTTGACCTTTAATTTTACAATAATATATGACATATTATCGCTATTTTAATTACCTTTTGATCTATACAGCAAACAGTGAAACGTTTAATCAATAAGAGCTGTCAGGAATAATTCCGCAATGAATACAGGGAGCACAAGCTTAATGGATCTCCAGGTGTTTATTGTCATCAGTGTTGTGGCTGATTCTCCATTATTTCAGGCTGATCAGCATGCACAGAACTGAGGTCCCACATATCAGAGCTGTGAACTGTTAAGAAGCAGGAGGGGGTTGGCAAATGTTTGTGCTAGAGTCTGTATGGAGGTCCAGGCAGGATATTAATGGATGCAGGCCTGCGGGGTGAACGTGTTCCCAGAGGATTTAGGATTCACTCACCTGTTGTGTTTTTAAATGGATTTCATGGGAAAATTCTTGTTGATTATGAAAGTAAAACTACATTTTTCAGTCAAAAGTTTTTTTTTATTATTATTATTATTTTTACATCTGACATGAAAATATGCCAAAAATGGAGTCAAATATCAAATGCCTACTGCCAATATTCCACTATGTAAGTGTATTTAAGTTTTAAATGTAACTTTTTGTATTACTTTCCATCCACACAGTTTCTAAACTGCTTGTCTTATATTATGATTTATTTCTTAATTTATTTTTTCTTTATTTTTTATTTTTTATATATATTTAATTTGTTTTATTTATTTATGTGCATTTTTTATTATACTTTAAAATATTTATTATGGATTATTTCTTTAATTATTTGAATCATATACAGAAAAATTGTTTTACCCATGAAATCGTTTAAAGGAGTAATTCACTTTTTAAAAACTTAAATCTGATAATTTACTCACCCCCATGTCATCCAAGATGTCCATTTCTTTCTTTCTTAAGTCGAAAGAAATTAAGGTTTTTGATGAAAACATTCCAGGATTTTTCTCCATATAATGGACTTCAATGGGAACCAAACGGTTCAAGGTCCAAACGAAGAGTTTCAGTGCAGCTTCAAAGGGCTTTAAACGACACCAGACGATAAATACAGTTCTTATCTAGCGAAACGATCGGTCATTTCAAAAATAAATAAAAAAGCCTTGCTCTGTTCTGTGATGCGCGTTCATGACTCTGCTGTTTGAACAAAATGAACAAGTCATTTGGTTAATTCGACCATTGAATGAACGAAATGACTTCGAAAAAAGATTCGTTCATTTTGATGAACGAGTTCGAACAGGAGAGTCACACAGAACAAAGCAAGGCAAGCAAAACTTATTTTTTTTTTTATTTATTTTTGAAATGAAGTGATCGTTTCGCTAGATTAAGACCCATACTCATCGTCTGGTGTCACAATGAAACGGTAATTTGGACCTTGAACCGTTTAGTACCCAATGAAGTCCATTATATGGAGAAAATCCTGGAATGTTATTATGAAAAACCTTAATTTCTTTTCAACTAAAGAAAGAAAGACATGGACATCTTGGATGACATGGGGTGAGTAAATTATCAGCAAAAGTTTTTTCTTGTTTTAAAAAGTGAACTATTCCCTTTAACCATATTCTGCTTTTTTTCTCCCCACGGAACATTTTAAAACACAGGTTGACGGGGCAACAGCAACAAAGAAGGTCCGATCTTTACTGTAAAGTAGCGGGTCGCGACAGATAAAGGTTAGTCCACGGTGCTCGTCTTTCTTAGTGGGGGGGGGGGTGTAGATCGGTGGGCTGGTTTGCGACTGTGTGTTTGCGTGGGCGCAGCAAGACATTTAGTCTAATATCTCTGGCTACAGATGTGTAGCTGAAGGGGGAAGGAAGGCATGAGAAGGCGAGTTTAAAGTTTTCCCAGAGCTTTGTTGGAGGCAACAACAGAAAGAAGCTCAAGTCTGAGACATGCAATTGTACACAAGAAAAAAGTATCAAGAAATTACTGGATTATACATGCAGGAAAGAGTAAGCTCTCTGCTACTTTGTTGGGCTTAGCGTGTATGTGTCAATGTCAATGGCGCTTGAAAGATCCCCCTGAAGTGAGGCTGATAGTTAAAGATTTACGTCATACTGTTGACCGTAAATACCCACATTCCTCGGTGAGGTAGATTGACAAGGTGTGGCAGTCTGGTGCTTCCTGTGTAAATAAGGAACAGGTAAAAGAAAGACATTCAGCATGTTAGTGGAGTTTTGTTCAGGGAGGCCACCGCAGAGATCCTTAATAAAGTTTCAGGAAGTGGCATGCTAAAATCACTTCTTGTTTCAGCTTGTCATAATTAGATTTTGAATATTCATTATGTGATTTCCTCATGGCAGTGATTTGGAGAACATTTGAAGCTTGTGTTTGGAGAAGTGGCAGTGAATTGGATTCTCTCTCTTTACAACTGTATGTTTGTGGTGAATCTGTTATTTAAATGTCAGCGTCTAATTTACTGTTAGATGATGCAGCTAAAGAGAATTTGACCTTTAAGACCAAGCTGGTATCTCAATTGATTAAAGTGTCAGCTTAATTACGATTGGAGTTGATCAGACGGCTCTGCTTTTCTGATGTTCTTCTTGCCCCATAGTAAAGCATCAGAAAGCCTGAGGGCAAGCAGCCACACGTCTGTCTGACTGAGCCGTTTACCTGGGGTGGAAACAGATACGTGGTCAGCCGCTCTCTCTGTAGGGCTGTTCTATTCACTCAAGCACACAGTACATTTCTTGTTCAGCGACCCATTCACAATAAATGTCGCTAGTTTTATTTTACATTGTAAAACCTCTTTACTGTTGTATTCTGTGTGAAATACAGAACATGTGATTTATAAATGTTTACTGCTCTCCAGAGAACTTCACAGAAAACCCAAATATGTTTAAGTCAAAACCCAAATATGTTTGAGGGAAAAAAGCTTCACCCAGATTGGTAGAAAATAGAAAATTACTGATATTAAGGTCTGCTTCTATTTAGCATTTTTTTCAAATAAACTCTATTTTTCAAAAGTCTGGGGTCAGTGAGATTAAAATAAATAAATAAATAAATAAATAAATAAATAAAAAATAAATAAATAAATGTATACTTTTATTTAGCAAGGGTGCATTAAATTAAACAGTTGTACTGTTACAAAAGATTTATATTTCATACTGTATAATCAATGTGCTTTCTAATTATGAAATCTAATTATGACAGACTGAAACAAGATGTGAAATGTATTATGATTTCCAAAATAATATTAAGCAGAACAGTGTTTTCAATGTTCATAATAATAAGAAATGTTTCTTGAAACCAAATCAGCATATTAGAAATATTTCGGAGGGATCATGTGACATTGAAGACTGGAGTAATGATGCTGAAAATTCAGCTTTGCATCACAGGAATAAATTATATTCTACAATATACTTAAATAGAAAATGGTTAATCTAAATTGTAATAATATTTGACGGTATTTTTAAAATATATTTTATAAATTTTTAATAAATATGAAATAAATGCAGCCTTGGTGATGATAAGAGACATCATAAATTCAATCATAAATAAACATAAAAATAAATAAAAAAACTTACCCCAACCCAAAAGATTTTAAACAGTATGTTTTTTTTTTTCATTGCAAATGATATGATCAGCATACTGCAATTAAATAATGAACATGAATTTCATAATCTTTTCAGGTTTACCTCAAACTCCATCAAAGGTTTTCATGACATTTTCTGACATTTTTTTTTTCTCTGTCTCTTTCTATCTGTCGCTTTCTCATTCTCTTTCAAATCTAAAGCAGCCCAACCAAAAACAGTTTGTTGTTTCAGCCTGGGCCTGATTTACAAAGGCAACAATCAACATGCATGCAACATTTTTAATCTCTCTTAACCTTAAGAACATAAGTGCAGTTTACCCAGGCTCTTGTCACACATTTCAGAAGGTCAGGCAGAAGGCAATGTTTTGAAAGGCACATTAAATATTAGTTTACCCTGACCAGTTATTTTTGTGACTTTATCAAGCACAGATGGCTCTTGTTGAAACCATGGATGGAGAAAGAGGAAAAGGAAGAAGACACTAAATTTATCACGCTACCTAAATCAAATGAAAGTGAGGGCAGTTGCCACCAAAAAGACGAGATAGAGAGAGAGAGGGGGGGGGAGGAAATGGAATAGAGGCAACACACAGTAGCAGCCTGTTGTCAATCTCAAATTATATGTTGGAAGAATTTGTGCATTGTCCAGTCATGAAGTCTGAGTTAGATATTTTGATTATTTTATTGACCTCATTAGAGTCATTGAACGGTATAATTTTAGGCACTGGTTGAATGCTGAATATTTAAAGTTAACTACACAAAACAAATACTGCACAAATTCTACACTTCCATTTAAAGGTTTTGGCTCAGTACAATATTTTATACAGAAAATACTTTATTCAGCAAGGATCCAAAATGTTAAAAAAAAGTTTGTTTTTCTAAAGTTGTTTTCTTCTGTTTTCTTTGTTTATCAAGTAATCCTTGAGTAATCCTTGAATCTTTTTTGTTTGTTTGTATTATTCCATAAAAAATTAAATAATAATAAATGTTTCTTGAGCACAACATCAGTACAGTATATTAGAAAGATTTTTGAAGGATCATGGGACACTGAAGACTAAAGTAATGATGCTGAAAACTAAGCTTTGCCATCACAGGAATTAAAATGTAAAAACAATTACAACATAATAGAAAACAGTTATTTTAAACTTGAAATGAAATTGTTTTAAATTCACATAAACATATGCGACGTCTTAAACAAACATTGAAATATAGATATATGCAGCTAACACAGTCTCATCCCAAGACGTCATATAACTGACGTCTTGGGACGTCTTTTGACCATACATCAATATCCGCCTTTTTAGGGTACCCTTAAACGTCGGTTATATGACGATCCTGGGACGTCATGCAACTGACGCTTTACCTTTAACGTCAGTTAGGTAACGGGGTAGGTTTCAGGGACGTTTAAGGGGACCCTAAAAAGGCGGATATTGACGTATAGTCAAAAGACGTCCCAAGACGTCAGTTATATGACGTCTTGGGATAAGACTGCGCTGATGCAGCCCTTTCTCATCCCGAGGAGTCATCTAACGGACACTTTTGACCATCCAACGCGCACAAGGCACCCTTTAAGGCCAATTTATACTTCTGCGTAGGGTGCGCGCAGTAGGTATGGTGTAGCATACGCACAGACGCGTCCCATACCGCGTACCCTTCGCCGTAGCCCTGACGCGCACCTCCTCAAAAATGTAACTACACATCGCAACGACGCGGACCGCAGATTGGGACTCACACATTTCCCACACGTACCATCTCCTCCGACGTCTTCTCTCATTTCTGCCTTTCAGTTTTAGGAATTTCACTAAAATGAACTGTTTTTCCACCTCAATAAGCTCCAACTCCAACATGATCCACTCTCTTTCAGTCACTATTGCTTGGAGTAACCTAGCCGTGAGGAATCTAAACACAGTGAAACATTAAAACCCTCCGCTGCCAACTAGTGTTTCGGAGCAGTACTGCAGAGCAACCAAGACCTGAACGCAGAAGTATAAATGCTCACAACGGCGTCGCCTACGTGCGTAGCCAACGTCGCACACTATGGCGTACCTCGACGCAAAAGTATAAATTGGCCTTTAGTGTCAATATGAGACGCGCCTCCTAGTGGTCGAACCCTAACCCCACCCCCAGACCTAAACATACCCATGTCATCTAACTGACCCTGAAAGTTTGCCATGTGCGTCGGATTTAGACGCGTGGTCAAAAATGTCAGTTAGATGACTGCCTAGGATGAGCGTCATCTAACGGACGCTGAAAGTTTGCCATGTGCGTCGGATTTCGACGCGTGGTCAAAAATGTCAGTTAGATGACGGCCTAGGATGAGCGTCATCTAACGGACGCTGAAAGTTTGCCATGTGCGTCGGATTTCGACGCGTGGTCAAAAATGTCAGTTAGATGACGGCCTAGGATGAGATTGCGTTAATATATATATATATATTATATTAGATGTATTGTAGCCTATCATTTTATGTTCTTCATATTTATTTTTTAAATCATATATTTTTGTTTTATGAATAGAGCATTACACAAATTTAACAGATTGACTGCAGAAACACCTTGGCCTTTTTTCAAAATTATTGTTTTATCCTCGTTGAACAATGTTCAATCACTTTTAAAAAAGACAGTATTCAATCATTGTTTTATTACAAATATTTCAGAAAGTAGATTTATGCCTTCTCACTGAGAACCGTGTTCAAATATATAAAAGACAGATCTCTTCAAAAGACCACGAGAAGAAAGCTGTCTAAGACCTTGTGATAAATCACCACACAACGCTTCAGCGTGGCGAAGATTGCTTCTGCCTCAACAGATGCTTATAATTGGCCACCCATTATTGAGAGGCTCAAGTTCAAACCTCCTGTGAAGTCCTCTAGCCACATTTGTCTCAAAGCACAGACAGAGTCTGGTTTCTAGAATCTGCCTTCTACAAGGTGTGGTCAAGACAAGACAAACCGTGCTCCATTTGTCAGTGGCTAGTCGGCAGCTGCATTGAAAAGCGTAGCGTTCCGGGGGCCGATGGGTTCTTTGTCAGGCATGTGCTGGTGGGATGAAGTGGCTACCAGGGCCCAGTGACCCAGTCCACATCAAAGAGGAAACACATCTGGTCTTGGAGGGGGAGAGGGAGGAGAGGTTTAAACGGGGTACACAATTACCAGCGCAGCAGGATGGATGAGACTACAGGAAGGAGAAATATTGTGACACTTCCTGGAGTGTGTTGAAAAATTAGCGCTGTGCATAAATCACTTAATGTCATGAATGGGTTTAAAAAAAAATTAAGCCTATAAAAATGTGTGTGTCAAGTAAATATTTAAAGAATGAATTGAGATCTTAGTCACCATGAAATTAAAATGGAATATTTATTGTGAATAACTTATTCGTGCACATGATTATTTTATTTTAAATTCGTGTGCCCTCATAATTTTTAATCAAAAAAAACGTTTTCTCTTCTCTGATGATGCGTTTACTGGTGCGAGGGCGGGAAAACCTCTCACTCATGAGATCGACCAATGCATCTTTTTTTCTTGTTTGAGAAGCAGTTTCACTCAGGGTTAAAAGAATTAACGCAACTTCCGTTTCATGCCAACTTTAAGCAATTGTAGTGGCTGTCAGTGAAACTGGCCAGGCGCAGTCTCATCCCAATTTGTCATATAACTGACGTTTTGGGACGTCTTTTACGACTTTTTAGGGCCCCCTTAAACGTCGGTAGATGACGTTATGGGATCCTAACTCTACCCCAGACCTAAACCTAACCCTAAACCCAACTCGTCACCTAACTGACGTTAAAGGTAAAGCGTCAGTTGTATGACGACCCGGGATCGTCATCTACCGACGTTTAAGGGGGCCCTAAAAAGTCGTATATTGACGAATGGTCAAAAGACGTCCCAAAATGTCAGTTATATGACGAATTGGGATGAGACTGTGTTAAACTGGCCATTATGATATTGTGTTGCATATACTCAATATCTTACATTACTGCAATTCAATAATTTCAAAGGATAGCAAAGACAATAATGTCATTTTGTGACGACTTTAGAAATTTAAACACACAAGTGTTGTACAAAAGCAAGTGTTTGTCACTTGAGGAAGATTGAGAGATGCAGCATCTCTCTCTCTCTCTCTCTCTCTCTCTCTCTCTCTGTGTGTGTGTGTGTGTGTGTGTGTGTGTTTGACCTCTGTCACTCTGGCTGTGCAGTATAGCTGGAGATTGCTAGCAGCATTAAGGTTAAAGGTCACACCTCTGTGGGAATACTCTCCTTAAAAGGTTATCTGGGCCTCAATTGGGCCCTCTGATGTGATCTCGCCCTGTAATTGTGTATGATTGAAATAATATATGAAATCAAACACAGGCTGAGCCAGCGCTTTTCCCACCCTTCTCTTTTTGATAAGAAAAACAAACTTGCACAGTGTCACACACCTTTACCTTCACAAAGATAAACAGTCAAAATAAACAATCAAAATAAGTAACAGGAGTGAAATTTATTTTCATGAAAAAAGAGAACAAAAAGCATCTTTTACTCCTTTAGGTGTCATACAATTATTAAATATTGTTTTGTAAGCTAGACAAGACATGACCAAAAAAATAAATAAATAATCTGAAAAATAGAAACATGAAAAAATAATGAAAACTGAAAAATAATTGAAAGCTATTCACTATGACTTGAAAAAAAAAACTTTGACATTGTTAACTCCTGTGGTGTCTTACCAGGAAAAGACATCATGAGGTACCTCTCTCTCTCTCTCTCCTCTCTCTCTCTCTCTCTCTCTCTCTCTCTCTCATTTATTTCTTACCTACAGTAATCATCATTAATCAACTTTATTATACATTTTATTCCCTGCCCTAAAATAAAAACAAATCATAGCAAATTTCTCTGTATATCCATAATGCAATCCATTCTCCCAAAGTCTAATCTGAAACATAGTATCTTCTTCATGCCTAGCCAAGCATTTAAAGAGCCTTAATTGGGTACACACTCCTAAATCCCTTGTGTTTAAAACAAAAAAGCGGTCATTTCATGAATCTCTACCTCTCTTTCTCTCTCCAGTTCTCTGTTTGTTGGTGATTACCGATATAGCACCCGTGAGCGCATGATAAGCACGTTTATATCGCCCTTCTCCTCCGTAGTGTTGGACTAGAGCTCGTCTAAATCCGGCGGAAGCTTAAATGTTTATCCGACGTAAAAATAATTACTCAAAAGTGTTTCTCTTAATCCAAATAATGAGGGGGCCCAGAGTGGGGCTCAGTGTCATTGTAAATCAGGACAGGGCAATTGACTCCTCACTCCTTGTAAGTTTCAGGTGAGGATGGGGGCGGATAAAGGTTAGCTTAGGTCTAATCCAGCCACGCTGCATCCCTTAATCTGTTATGATACAAGGATGATCACTTGAAAAGGGAGGGCTGCAGGAGAAGGCCGTTTGACTGGGACCAGTCTTAAAGCGTGCTTAGTGGCCCGCTGTCTCCGCAGTTGCCTGAAAAGCTCTTTTGTGTGTGTAAGACTATCGGAGAGGCGGGAAGAATCGGATAAAAACATCTCAAAATCGGTACGCTGCACGCTGAATTGTTTGAGGAGTTACGCGAAGCGATAGAGAGAGACGTACAGTACTTATTTTGTGGTGTCTAGGCAAAGCCGCGTGGAAACCTGCTGTCAGTTGGCAATCCGGAAATCATGTGTCTATACAGTGGCCATGGGGGTGTGATTTCAACGGGACACATGGGGAAGGATCATGTATTGTAGAGTGCTGAGTGCCATTATGGTCCACATGGAAAACAGCTCCACTTGTTAGAGAGTGAGAAAGAGATGGTGAGAGAGAGATGGAGGATTCAATATCCTATCCCAGGGCTCCTGTGTCATTGCAGGGGGATTAGGCTGGAGAAATCTGCATGGCTTTGCTCTGAGAGCTCAGGGATTGGAGCGGCGTTGGCTGGCCTCCAGTGTGACGGCCATCTTTCCAAGGTCTCAAAAAGAGAAGGTTCTGAGCTCTTTGTTCGCTTTCTGTCATCGGACTGATTCGCACGAGACTTTGAGCTGTTTTTTTCAATCATTCCTTTTGTATTGAGACATGATGCTACAGTCATCTTTACATAGCGCACTCTTGAACCATTACTTCAGTTTAGATGAGCATTTTGATGCATGGCTGACATGCTTGATCTCTGTTTGCTAGTAAACTATTAAATCCGCTCTAAGGTAAAAAAACAATGACCTCTTTGACCAGATATTAGCGCTTTTTAGACACACAGCTCCATGTGTTTAGTACTCCCTTGTAATTTGGCTGGTATCAACAACGGTTCACCAGCAATTATCTGCATATTTACTAGGTTGCTTTATATGGTAATAACATGATGGAATCAATCCACGCATATGTTTATTGACCATTTTGTACTGCCATATTGATCAGCGTGAATGTGACCCGAGAGCGTGCATCTTCATTATGCCATTTGAGAGCGGTTATTAGAATGGTGTTTAAAAGAGCCTTAGTCTGCTGTTTGACTGGATGAAGATATGACAGTTGCATCTGGGAGCATGAAAAAGAGCTTCTGGGAAAATCTGGGAAGTTTGAATGGTATATGTGATTTAGGTGACACATAAAGCATCATGCATATAATGTATAATTTGGTTTAATAAATGTATACGTTGGTTTATGAATCATACTGTAAATGCAAATGTCTAATCCGTGTCTGACTTCTCTCTGTGGTAGTACAAATATGGTTATTAAAGATAACTAAACTAATATTAATAAATTGAAGTTATTTACACTGTAAAAATATATTTTTATGATTTGTAAAATCAAAATTATTTTTTCTTTTGTCAAATCAACTGAAATTATTTATATAGTTCAGATAACATCATATTTTGAGTTTCTGATGATTAAATTAATCTCCTTCGTTGTATTAACTCAATTTTTCCATTTCAGTGAAATTAAAATTTAAAAATTGAACTTAATTTAAATTTTAAGGCAGCCAGGTTACTTATTTTTTTAAGTTAAACCAACAATACTTTTTTTACAGTGAATAGTAAATATTTTCATTTTACTCTCCATTAAAATAGAAAATATTGCACTGAAAAGGAATATGTTCGAACGTTAAGGTTGTTGATCTTAATTGTGTTGTTGTGTATTTTTGTGTGATGTCAGAATTACTTTAAATTGATAAGTTGATTGCTACGCAAGTCTTGAGGTCTGTGTGTGCTGTTTTTGTCTCATGTGATATTGCCAATAGTTTTATGCAACACACTTTGTATGTGCATTTCTTATGAAAGACATAATAAGTTTTGTGTACTAAAATATACTAAATAGATAATTATTTAAATTCCAAATGATCATTTAATACTTATAAGCATGGTGGTTATTTTAACATTTATAGTGTTGATTATATATCATGTAAATATATATATTTTTTGTATTTATATGATCCATTTGCTTGTACTCATTTTGATTGTATTAAAGAACTCAGACTCAATTCTAAAAATTATTATATTTAATCAACATTTCTTATTAAATTTACTCTTTTTTCATTAAAATATGGAACATTTATACTTTTTTCTATTGGTAAATTATAATTTTTTTTTTTTTTTTTTTTTTGGAAAACAAATTCCCAAACCTCGAAGTGATTGTTTATCGGTTTACAAATTTTCTCTTTTAGCAGTGGAATTTGATAATTCTCTTAACATATGTCCAAATATATCTTGCTAGGCGACGTTTGATCCAGCTTTGATGTGATGTGATCTTACACCTGATAGCCTTGATGGAGTCTCATTATATTCACTCGGATTCCCTTGCCGAGGCTCAGAGTAGTGACTGAAGGAGGGGTGCTCGCAGGAGAGGGCATGTGCAATCTCTTTTGTCTGGATATAAAGAATAAATATCCTGCTAAATCCAGAGTGCTTGCCAGGCCAGCTAAATCTTGCGCTCAGTATTCACTGCTGTGTTTCGCTTCTCTCTCTCTCCGCTTTCTCTCCCCGTCTCTCTGTCCCTCTCTAATTCCCTCTCATTTCTAAGCAGGAGAGGGAGATGAATTGACTGGCGTTTGATGTGTTGATTGGCAGAAGGAGAAGGAGATGTGCTGAAGGACAGCTGTATGTGAGTTTGTCTCAGGGGACAGAGGCTTGATTGCTAAATGAAGACCTCTAGTGCTTTCTTGTTAGCCACCATGGATCCACCTTCCAAATAAAGCACAATAAGTTAAAGCACAAATAATGAAGCAGGATCTCTGTGTGTGCTCAGTACGAAGCCACAAAGCAGTGGTCTCGGGACGCTGTGGGGTATCGGGGTCTAGCGCTCGAGGGCAGAGAGTGGTGCTGGTCCTGGCAGGGTCTCTTTGCTGTCTGTCTCCTGCACTCTTCGCTTTCTCCCGAGTGTGAGAGCTTGTACTCCCACAAAGAAGCTCACTTGAAATCCTGGACAGTGAAAATGCAAGACAGGGAGAGTAAGAAAAGGTAAAGGGGTGAGAATCACAATGAGAACTTGAGCATAAGTGATCCCCTTTGTATTTCTTCCACAGCTGGGAACATCTGATTACATTGAGCTCTGAAGAAATATTGAAAGTTCAATACAAGTTAAGCTCAAATTGACAGCATCTATGGCATAATGTTTATTGCCTGAAAATAATATGGGCTTGTCCTTTGTTTCATTAAATAAATAATGAAAATAAACTTTACAATGGAAGTGAATAGGGTCAGTATTTGCTGGACTTAAAAGTTGAAATGTGTCGCTTACAATTTTATAAAAGCATTTGCATGACCTTTTTCTCTAACTTTTTGCATATTCACTGTAAAAAATGTTATGATCAACAAGTTATAACAACATACATTTTTGCATTGCTATTACTTATCAGAATAAGTGACAGTTTAAAGACAGTTTAAAGTAATTTAAGTTGAAATGACTTAAACATCCATGTTGAGTCACTTTTTGCTGATAATTTACTCACCCCTTGTCATCCAAGATGTCCATGTCTTTCTTTCTTCAGTTGGAAATAAATTAAAGTTTTTGATGAAAACATTCCAGGATGTTTCTCCATATAATGGACTTCATTGGGAACCAAATGGTTCAGAGGTCCAAATGAGAGTTTCAGTGCAGCTTCAAAGGGCTTTAAACGACACCAGACGATGAATAAGGGTCTTATCAAGCGAAACTATCGGTCATTAAAAGACAAAAAAAGTTTAAGTTTTATAAGCTCAAATGCTCGCTTGCTCTGTGACTCTCCTTTTCGAACTCGTTAATCAAAATTAAAGAATATTTTTCAGAGTCATTTGGTTGATTCAACAAACAAAATGAACGAATTGACTCGGAAAAAGATTTGTTCAGTTTGAATAACGAGTTTGAACAGGGAGAGTCACGAACGTGCATCACAGAACAGAGCAAGGCGACCATTTTGTGCTTATAAAACTTAAACTTTTGTAATTAAAAAAGAGTAATCATTTTGCTAGATTAAGACCCTTATTCATCGTCTGGTGTCGTTTAAAGCCCTTTGAAGCTGCACTGAAACTCTCATTTGGACCTTGAACCATTTGATTCCCATCAAAGTCCATTATATGGAGAAAAATCCTGGAATGTTTTCATCAAAAACCTTAATTTATTTTCAAACTGAAGAAAGAATGACATTGATATCTTGGATGACATGGGGGTGAGTAAATTATCAGCAAAAGTGAACTACACCTTTAAACAAAACAAGTTAAGCAATCTGTGTGTGTTTGGCATTGTGCCACAAGTGCTGTTGATCGATCTTATCTTGTATTGAACCTATGCCATTACGGTCAGCACAGTTTTGCTGAGAAGCCGTCACAAGCAGCTAATAATCAATCTTCACATTTAATAAAATATCTGTTGTGATTATCAGTTTTTTGATGAGAAATACAAAATCAAATATTAAAATAAAACCAGCAATTAAAATTATGATAATAAAAGGTTTTAAATGATCAGCTTATGATTTCTTTTATCCATTTTAGGGCCAATTGAAATTCAGCACAGCAGCTGAGCTCAATGGTGGCCTTACGCTTCCAGACTCACAAGACCAAACATGTCACATCATCCCAAAATCTAGAAAATGCTTGTTTGCTCTGGCAAGGCTAAAAAGCGTTGGCATGTCCACTCTCCCTTCTGCTGATCTAATGCAGCATGGGTAATGCTGTCAGAGCAATGCATCGTGGGGAAGTTTGTGCCACTGCATGATGAAGCGTTCTATTTATATTAAAATGAGGGCTTCTCCTGAGGGAGACATTGAGGGGAATGGAACAACAAACACCCACCTTTAGTGTGTGTGCGTGTGTGTAAAGAGAAAGAGAGCACCCAAGAGAAGGACAGTGACAGCAAAAATGGCAACCCTTCATCCAGAGTGGCCCTTTGGACCCTGGGAAGAGTTATAATGTGGTTGCAATGATTTTTTATTTCTAGTGTTGCTGCGTTTGTTTTTTGTGGCATATAGTCATAAAATACCACGCACTGTAATAAAAGGAAAGCCCTAAATCTAGCTCGAGTGACCAGTGGGATATGGGATGCGCAGTGGTCACACAGGTTTTTTACCTTGTTAATGCGCAAGCCAAAAGCCTTCAAGGCTTGCCATGGTGATGGATGAGTTGCAATTCAGTCTTCAGTTCAAAAGCTCCTAGTTCATTGGTTTAAAATGTTGATCTTTTTACTGTAGCTCTCTCTAAGTCACATTGCAGTTAGTTTGCATTGCAGCATAAACTTTCTTACCACCTGTAATCCATTTCTTTTCAATGTATCTGTCTATTTCAGGTGTTTTCACTGCGCCAAAAACATGGTGGTGAGGCTTAGATGCTTACAGTGCTCAAACTGGTGACTGACAGTTTGAACTATATATCATTATGGTGTAATCCCCTCCAGAAAGGCCATCCCTGACTTCATCAGATACAAAAAAGGCCTGTGAAAATAACACGCAACTAATGTCTCGCGTGCAGCACTAACAGCAACTGAAAGCAGTCTGTCCAGTGCGTGTATAATGATTCTGCCATTACAAACAGTGAAGGTTTCTCTTTTTCTTTCTCAAACGGCCAGAATCGGCCTGCACCAGACTAGTTAATTAAACTCAAGGAGTGAAGCATTATTTGTGGAAAAAATCCAATTATTTCTCCTTTCTACCCAGAGAGAGAAAGCAAGAGAGGGAGAGAATGAGAGAGTCAGGATGTCACTTGGAGATGAGAATGGCCACTTCACTTCTCTTAAGATCTTCATTGTTCATCTGCATGGGCCATTCATTACATTGAATTATTTTCCTCATTTGCAAGTCAGGATGTCATGAGAATTTTTTTTTATTATCGGAGATACACTTTACGCAATATTCCAAATGATTTTCATCTCATTCATTTTCCCTTTGCCTTAATCTCTTATTCTCTCACAGTGAGTAATAACCCATGATCAGTCAAACATCCTTGCTTATTCTGGGACTTCAAAGACAGAGGGAATTACAGTTAGACAAAGGGCTAATTCAGTCTGAAAACTTTAATTATAACTTGATGGTTTTATTTACGGAAACGTTAATTGGTGAGATTGTGTCAGAGCATAAACCCGTATTCCAGCACTGCAATTAAAAGCCTTAGTTCAGGGCCGGCAGCCCCCACATTACGGCTTCAAAGGCAGAGAAATCAAAGTATCTAGTATCCGCAGGTGTGGTGTTCAAGAATTTGGTATTTCGTTCAAAATGATAACACAGCTGTGGTCAATAACAATGCTAAAACTTGGACATTCTTACTGGCATCAAATATCATCATATTTGTTTATTTATTTCACCTGTCTAGGCATTATTGCAATAGTTCTAATTAATGTGTGTGTGTTTGTAAGTGTGTGAAGGGAGCATATTGGGCGAATGTAATTTCACTCTTTCATCCGTCCGCAGGACTAGCAGGGCCCCTAATCTGGCCCAGTGAGCCCTCGCCTGGGTTTGAGCTTTAGCCCTGAGAGGGTTCAGCCACTGGCCCACTGGGAGACTGCCTCCACCGGCTGGCTTAATCCCAGCCAGTCGATGAGTACGCGGGAGTACCGGGACAAGGATGGAACCGTCCACACACACACTTCAACGAATGCAGACGGTGAGACATGTAAACGGCTCATTTCAATATGTGGTAAGTGGTGTTATCGACAAGCAGGTGCAAAAGTTCATTCACATGCACACAATTTCAAATGCACATCCACACAGATGCATATCTAAGAGCATTTAATTTCAAGAGAAAGTAGCAGCAAACCTGATGTAATCACACACTCGCTGGTATATTTACTGCATATGATTTGAGGCAAGCTTGAAGCCTTTACCTCAGGGCACAATGTGCTGGATTGATGTGGTATGTTTTAACGGGCAGCCAAGTGGAACATCACTTTAGCAGTGGGTCAATGGAAGAACGGATTTCTTATTTAGATTTGACAGGATAGGATTGATCTTGAACCGTTCACTACATGGTTTCCAATTTCCAATTTTTTTAAACACTACCGAATCTTAACTTTGGTTAAATTGTTTAAATTGCATCATGTAAAAGTTGAGGAATAGAAATTGACATGTAAGACCACCCTTTGTTGGGTTTTGACTGACAGGCACCAGGTAGATTGCTGTAGCTCCCAGCCTCCATGACAATGAGATGGGTGAGTGAGGTAGAGATATTGGTGGCAACTCCCTAAATTGCAGTACTAAATAGGAAGAAGGAGATAGGAAGTGAAGGGGGGTGAGAATGAGTTTTTCAATGAGCTTGACTCTCTGGGGAAAGGATCGGTCAGTAGACGATTGTGATTAGGGTCAGGGTGGGCATATCATCAGAGAGACTTGGCAAATTTATTGTAGGGTTGGGGTTAAACATATGGTTGTGTGCTTTTCAGCCTCAATGTTATAGTTACAGTTCAGGTAGAAATGCCATTGGTTTCTGGTCTGTAAATGAGATTATAACAGCTACAGGGTCTGTTACACTGTAAATATATTGTTGATTTAACTTAAAAAATTAAGTAACCTGGTTGCCTTAAAGTGAGTTAATACAATGAATGAGATTGATTTAATCATCACAAACTCCAAATAATAAGTTATCTAAACTAAATAAATTATTTAAGTTGATTTGACTAAAGAAAAAATGATGCTGATAGCAAATCTTGAAAATATATATTTTTTACATGGTAGAGGAAATGATTGGGTTATTTTGATTGTATCTATTTGTAATAATTGAATAATAGTATGTTACATTATTATATTTGCAATATTTTAGATTTTGAAGTTGTATGTTAAATTTGAAAAGGTGTATATATATATATATATATATATATATATATATATATATATATATATATATATATATATATATATATATATATATATATATATATATATAATTGTTTAAATATTTACATGTTTTTAAATTGTTTTGTTTTTATAGTATAGTAGAGTTTAGTAATAGTAATAGTACTATACTATAATGTAATAGTATAGTAATAATATTGGTGAATCCTTGTCTCTGTTGCTTATTTTGAATGTATTGAGCTTGACTGCCTGATATTGCAAAACACAAAAACAAAATGGAAATTGGTGTCAGAACTTTCTAGTCAACAGAAAACCTCTGGAATATGGATTGTAACAATTTAATTTCCCCCCAAAATTGATACCCACAATCCTTCTTTGCAAGTATAGCCATCCTCTTGTTTCTTATTTACTCATGTTGTTCCTTATTGCCCACTAATCATGTTTTGAAAACGTTGGTTTTACCATTTCTGTCATATGCCATTTGTATTACTTACAGAGACATGAAGGTTCAAGCTCATCATTAATCTGTACACTGTCTCATTCCATCACTCTGCTTACATTTTCAATATAAATCTGGCCAATGGATTAACTCAAGATGTCAGCCGTAATCAACTCTACGCCTAAGGTGTAATATTCTAATGTAGGTATAAAACAGGGACATGCAGGCTTTCGGGGGTTAATTACATCTCATCTGGAAGAGTGACAGTCACAGAGTTTGACAGATAGATGGACAGATAGATTGATAAATAGATAACTTTGACCCTGAGGCTCCTTGTGACTTTCACTTACACACTGAAATGGCTCTACCTAAACTGTTTATTAACAAGCAAAGGGAGGGTAGGAGGAGAAAAAAAAATTATCCGAAAAATAAATTAACGTCGGCTTGCAGCCCATCTCCGTCCAATCAAATGGCCAAAGATTACCCCATATAATTATACTAAAGGGCAATTGGTTGATATGAGTGCAGGTCGGAGGTCGTGGCCGGCATAAGTGATTCGCCGGTAGACTGTAATGTGGTCTGTTCGTCTCTGGCTCTGACCCTATTCCACTGCCTGATTGCCGCCTGTCACCTTCTCTTCAACTCATGTAAATTGTGTCTGCTACTCTAGCAGTGGTACAGGGGAAAAGGGTTGGGGGACTGGGTGTTTGTGTGTGCAGAAGGGGTTTTCTCTGTCCAGTCAAACTGTGGACGCTCTGCTTGTATCGAAACCCATGTGTCTGTAATGGTTTCTGGGTGGCAATTTGAGCGACGACGTTTGGACTCATCCTCCTTAATAGGTTGTCCTCCTCCGGCTAAAATTGAATAGCCCCGACATGGCCCAAGGCGGGCGATAAAAATTCAATAATCGTCGAGCTGTCATTTTTGGGGATGGGGGTGAGTAATTATGCTGCACTAACATGGCGAAGGGGGTGAGGGGTTATTGGATTGAGGAGGAGGTGCACCTGAACTTTGATATAACTGTAACCTTCACAAGTTCTCCAAGTTTGAGGCCGCATGACTCTTTGCAATAACCCACACAATCTAAACGCACTGCATCTGGCAAGGGAGTTCGTCCGAGGTAGGGTACATGTGGCCATGTTATTTTTAAATGTGGCAATTTTAAAGGTTACGATACTTAGGTTATTAATGCTTTTTGAATGGAAAAAACATAAAGGCTAAAAATGCTCTGCCTGCGTTCATGCCCATAACGTATATTTTCACTGATCCCCGTATATGTCACAAATCAACAATCATAATTCTCCATAAAATGTCACAAAAGCAGTTCTGATGGAAAATTGAAAACGATGGAAAATGAGCCTCCGTCCTCTGAGAGCGAGTTGCAAGGAGGGAGTCGCATGTCTTTTGTCCTGTCAGTTTTATATGACATTATTATTCTCAGGGTTGTAAATTCCAGGCATGTTAAGATCTCAGACAACAACAATATAAAATTCAATCAATGAGGTGCTCTTTGTGTCTGCCCCTGCAGATGTTGTGCTGCCTGTGCGAGTTCTTAAATCACAGGCTGGAGGATTCTGCATAATTGCATGGTGGCGCAGATCTGATGTGTGCTGTCTGCGTCCCGGCCCGGGCGTTATTGAGCTAATGTGAATTGCTGTTTAAAGCGGCCTCATAAAATAAGGCCATTGACACATGGGTCAGTTTGGAGCTGCGTGTTTTGTTGCACGTTATATTACAGAATTATTATTGATATGTGCCATTGAATTTAATTTATATTTATGTGTAAGATTGACTATAAAATGTGAATTGTCACCACATTTTTCTGCCCACCTCTGACATAAAAGTGATGTGCCTTATAGTATATTTTTATGTTTATATACGCAGGCAGACTGATTTTGTCTTGCTACTCATTTGCACACCACATTTTTACACCAAAATTATTTATTTTAAACCTAATAGTACATGCATGTCAAGCACATTCTGTATAAATATTTATTGCAGTTCTATCCCAAGTATTTTTAAAGATGAGCTCTATTGCTCTGTTGAACTTTAACTTTAGCAAGTTAAAAATATACACTGATTTAGTACTAAGAAGTCAGTATTTCAATTTTGTGCTTCAATGCTTTAGTAGATTAGTTTTATTTAACACACATTATGCATGCTGGCATAATTGCTGACGAGATAATGATAGAGCATTATCTGATGGCCTTGTCATTAGGATGCTAATGAGGGACTGGTCTATTCTGCCCAGCCCCATCTTCGCTCTGTGGCTTAATGAGAATGACATGGCCCACCTGAGACGGATCATCCTCCAGTTAATATTTCCAATCTGTTAATCAATGAGCTGATCGATGGATGGTAGGGTGAGGGGAGACCGACCGGGTCCCGCCAAACTGTCAGCATGGTGCCCCAGTGGGATTATGGGGCCACACTGGCTCTGGATCAGGTGGCGGTTTTTACAGTGTTGGATTTTGACATGCTTGTTATTTTAAAACATTACTGAGAAGGAAAAAAATACGTTATTTTCACATTTTATACAAACAATTGATGGCCACAATTGATGTGGAATGATTATTATTTTATTTATTTTCTTAAAATAAAATTTGACAAAAAAATCAGAGAGAGCCACATGCTGACTGGTGTCTTGCAAAAAAAGAAAAGAAAAAAAGAAAAACGATCAAAGTTCAAAGGGGAAGAAAAATCATATTAACAGTGTAATAAGAAAAGATTTGGCTGGTATGCTGCAGGTTGTGGAGCAGTAGCTAAAGGGAGGTCTTTATTTTGACATCAAGCTGCACAAGCAGCCCCCTTAAAAAGCTTATTATGTTCTCTGGTTGTGGCAGTGCCGGCCAATTCCCGGCCTCGAGGTAGGTGAGCTCAGGACCAAGCTGTAGCACATTAGAGCCAATAAATGTGCGTTGGCACTACTCAATTTAAAGTAAAGCCCTCTCTTGCCTGGCCGGTCTGCCTCATTCCTAATAGGGTATTCCACAAACGTAGCTCATCAATTGCGGGATATCTCGTGTATGGCTACTTTCTTGTGTGTGCATCTGTGAGAGGGCAGGCATCGGGTGTTTTAAGTTTTGTGATTTCCTAGATTATAGATGCTTCTCTTAGATTAGATGGGGATATGGTGTGAAAGCTGTTGATGTTACCTGCAGGACAGGATTTTGTTTTTAATTATTATTTTGTTTATTGTGTTTATATCACACCGCATCTGCAGGGGTTTCGGGATAATTTTTTAATTTACTTTAAAAATGATTTTTACATTTATTGACATTTGTATTAATGCATTGATAAATGTTATTTGATTTCTGCAGAGAGGCTAATATCAACCTACAAGATTAACTTATAAGCCTCTAAAGTTCACAGAGATGTGTGTGTGTGTTCTGTAATAATTCAGTTTTCCCAGTCAACTAAAGTTGTTTGTGTTTAGACTAAAGTGCTATCTAATAGTCATTTGTTATTAACAGGCTATCATTTATAATATTTATATTTTTTTAAATGTATTTTACGAATAAAAAATGACAATATGGTATTGTAATTGTGGGTGAATATTAATTTTAGGGCATTAGATAAAAATGCAATAAATAAATAAAAAAACTCTTTATAAAGATCTTTTATAAACATTTTAAAACTGCAGTTCTATTTGAGTTTTTAAGTGTATTTATATATTATAATATTAATATGTATTTTGACATCATTATAATGGTTGGTCCACCCAAAAATGAAAATTATTTCATCATTTATTCACTCTCATGGCATTCCAAACCCGTTAGACTTTCACTCATCTTCAGAACACAAACGGAGATATTTTTATTCAAAACTTTAATGCTGCTCTCTGTGGCTTTTTTGGGGTAAAAATGATGCAAAATACATATTTGAGAAAATACATAACCAGCCAGTGTTAAAAACTACCTGCTTGCTTTAGCTCGATTCAAAAGCGGTAAGCTTGTAATAATGTTTTTAATTCCAATGGTACTGGTGGATTTCCACAGGAGATTCTAGCATGTCATTTCCAGCCCGTTTTCATCCCAAGACATCATCTAACTGACGCTTTTGACCATACGTCAACATCCAACATTTTAGGACACCCTTTAACGTCAGTTAGATGATGCTATCTAACCCTAACTCTACCCCAGACCTAAACCTACCAGCGCCATCTAACTGACGCTAAAGGTAAAGCGTCAGTTAGATGACGCCCTGAGGATAGCGTCATCTAACTGACGTTAAAGGGTACCCTAGAACTTTGGATGTTGACGTATATGGTCAAAAGCGTCAGTTAGATGACGTCTTGGGATGAGAATGTGTTGCCTTTTCTCACTGCACTTCATATAATTAAACATTAATTTGACGGCAGATCCAGAAAGGTTCAAACGACAATCACCAGTGACAACAGATTCACCCGCTGTAAAATGCAAAAGACTTTGTTCGGACTTCGGAGTGGCTACAGAAAAAGAGACTGCAACCGGACCCATGCGAAAACAAGGATAATATCGGAAGGACATTACATGTAGTCACGCAATGACGTTGTTAACATTAACAATTTGAGAACAAAGTATGATTTTGTGGTCACGGTTTTGTGTGATATGAAACTTTTTAGCGATTGTTATATTTAATAAGCGCGATTTTCCAGAACCAGAACAAAAGTGGATGTTTCTGACTAGTTCAGATGACATTTTCCGGTGAAAATTCTTATGTTGGTCATACTTCCACAAAGAATAATCTGTGATTCTGAATGCCAGTATTTACACTGGCGTGGTGACTGACAGCTGCACTTAGTCTCCTCAAACATTGTGTTCATCCACGCTGTGCCATGTTGAGTGTTGAAGTACAACTTACAAAAAGTTGAAAATTCCGCGAATGACTGCAATTGCAGATTTCCAACAGAGATGGCGACAAAGAGGAAAAACTCCGGACTGCACATTTAAGAAGTTCTAATCCATATGAATTGAGCGGCTTAGTCGAAGAGACTCGATTGTTTTATGAACAGATTTGATGTAGGCTTTTATTCACATCAGTTATAGTAATCTGAAGCTCAATTTGCTTGCTTGATGTGCAAGAACCAATGAGGTTGTTTCTCTTGTTACACAGTTTGAGCGTTTGAGCTTCAGCAAGAACCAGTGCTGTCTATGGAGGACAAAAAGCTGTCAGATTTCATTTAAAATATCTTAATTTGGAATGCCATGAGGGTGAGTAAATGATGACAGAATTTTTATTTTTTTGGGGGTGAACTATCCCTTTAATAGATTGGAATCCAATTCTAACACTTCCAATAATTAGAAAAAGATCACGTGAAGAGTGTCAATAGCTTTTGTGCTGTGGTATCATTAAGTGCTTGTGGGATCTGTATCAGAAACTAATAAAGAGCACAACAAGCATTCTCAATGACTGATGGACCATTGATTGCCTGCTCAGTTTTTCCCCGATGGTCCCTTGTTCAAGAGTTGTCTTTTCATCTTTCTTTTCCTCTGAGAGGCTGAGGATGAGGGGGAGTGTGAATGTCAGAAAAAGAGTCAGCGAGTAGAAACAGACATACATGAAAAGACACACACTCTTTAGTTGTGCAAGTGACTGGCCGCTGAAATTGATCGTGACTTTTCGCCCTGTGTTTATCCCGTTGCTCACTGACTCATTTAAATTCTCTGTTTGGCCCCAGATGATTCAGTGTCTGATTAATAAGTCAAGTCTCTGCTGCACCACACCAGCTTTATTGCTTCAGCCTTTGATATGCAGGCATGTCCAAAAGAGCCCAGATTTTAAAGATGGGCCCACTGTCGGCATACATATTCACAATGATGCACTGGCATTCTAGGACAAAATTAAGCTCTCTTATGCACAGAGTAGCCACTAATTGGACTGTCCTTGAGATTCTGCCTTATTGATTACTATTCACCCACAATACTGAAACATCTAACCTTCTTAGATAGTTATCTCTTATTCTTGCTAGAAGGTTTCCTGCTGTCCTTTTGTCCCATAGCCAGTTCTGTTTAAAATGAATTGTATAAGAAAGTGAATTACTATCACATCAGTTGGTACTCTAGTAATTGTTTCGTGCTATCTGTGTTATAAAAATGTTGTTCAATGTTTTATAGCTACTTGTCAAGTCACCTTTGTTTAGCGCTTTTTACACTCTTAGAAGAAAAGGTTCTATAGAACCTTAAAAGGTTCTATCAGCACTATGTATTTGGAACTCCTAAAATGTTCTATTCAGAACCCTTTTTAAGGGTTCAATAATAAGAACTCTTTAGGGTTCTTTGTAACCAGGAAAAGGTTCTATTTGGAACCATATGGGTTCATTCATTATCATTTGTTTTGTCCTTTCCGGATAAAATTTTTCATTTTATTGACAAACATCAAGACCCTAAAATGTATTTATAAATGCATGTGAATGATCACAAAATTCAAGGGTTGGAAAATGTATATATTTATATAATTTTATGTAGTTAATCAATATCACACGAAGAGTGCCATTTCAGTTTTTCTCCTCCAAAAATCAGCATGATTAAAATGTGATATTAAGTTACGACAACAGTTTAATAAACAAGAATTTAATTACAACTACAAAATGTTGCAGAATAATGTAATATATGAATGAATAATAGTCTATAAAGAACCTTTGTGCCAAAAGGGTTCTTTCTTGTCATTGTAGAACCTTTTTTAGCATAACTTTGGAGTTGAGTAAAGAACCCTATGCTTCATAGAACCCCAATTCGACCCTTTTTTCTAAGAGTGTACAGATGGTTTCAAAGCAACTTTACAGAGATAACAGGAACATAATGCAGCAAAGTTTGTTTCCGGAAGATAATAGCGTCACAGTCCAGCTTAAGTACTTCAGTGATGTTTCATTTTTGTGTAAAAGTTGTTGTTCATTTACTGCCGCTCTGGAGAAAACTGTTATGTCATCGTCCAGCTCAGTTCAGTTCTCATATAATGGTGTCAATGCAGGCAGAGCAATATTATTGTTAAGTATTAAATTAAATGTCCCAACTAAGCAAGCCGATTTTATTTATTTATTTACAAAACATTCTTTAAGGAACTGTCTTGATTTTAAATACTTAAAAAAAACTGTATGCTCTTATTATTAAATACTATTTTTGGCTTAAAATCAATTCCTTATGTTACTACCTGAAGCACATGTTTAGATTTTTTGAGAAAACATGTTTTTTAATGTAAGAATTAAGGCCTGTTCACACAAATTCTCAAGTGACAGAGCAAAATTTGACCCATAGCCTTTGAATTAAAAAAAATTGATATTTCATATTAATTTTACAAATCTGATAATGCCTGTTTATCATGCTAACAAATCAGATGTTTTAGTCCTGTTTTTAATTGTCCAGAAACCCAATCAGTGATGTCAGGTTTATTATTCCTTTTTCTTTACATCCTAATTGACCTATTCTTCCCTCACACCACAGCTGACCCTTGTTTTCTGTCGCACATGCAGTCATTACTGTAATTAGTGTGTAGACAATGTGTAACACTAGTGGCTCACTTCATTAACAGAATGACATGTGTTTGTCCATCTCCATTATTCCAGCCAGCCTTCTTCAAGAGCGATGGGTCACTTCCTAACTAGTGTGTCCAATAACTAGGGGCTGTTCAGCCATAAGTGTAATGTTGTCTTCACTAACTGGCTCATTGATTTCATGAGATGAGCCATTAAACATTAACGGGCTGGCGCTGGGCTGTTCTCACACAGTCAGCCGATTAATAGAGCCGTAATGGAGGAGGACAGGACCCTTAGACATACTGATTGATGGCCGAAGACAAAGAGATGGAGAGAGAGAGAAGCGGCACCTGTTTAGATATTGAAGGATACAGAGGGTCGCTGGCACCCTGCTGAGAGGTCTATACTATACTATGTGCTTGCGCTACGACAGCCTGCTGACAAGCTCGGCTCCCACAGAGACTGTGCAAATACAAGGGCCGTGAAATAGATATTATATGTAAACCGACTGCTTATTCATCCAATCAGCCATCCGCTCAGAGCTACATATTCTCATCGAACCATGTAAACACATGCGTTCTCATAAATATAGATGTGTAATGAACCTAATAAATACAGCGTATAGGTAAAAATCCTTATTTTTCTTTGTAAATGTGTATGTTTGGACTCTTTCTTTAAAGGCATATTTTTGTAGGCATGTCTGAACATGAACACAACACTGTGTGTGTTCCCACTTAAGGGAAGTACCTACCTAATTGTGTTCAAGGTCATTTGTTACCTTTACTGACACAACTTTCTTTTGGCTGTTCCTTTTCTTTTGTTTTCCCTTTGTTTTCTGTTGCTAATGATCAAATATTTCACCAACTCGTCTAACAGAAGCTAGATTTTAACCCTCTATGGGACTAACAATGAAATCGCAGCTAGAAAAAAAAAATAATTGTCTTTATTTTTTACATAAATTTACATAAAAATTTGTTTACATCTGACCTTTGACCTTCTTGTCATATACAACTGACTTTGTCCTATTACGGTAAATTAATTTTGGCAAATTGTCGGAAACTTCATACACATTCAAATGCTTTATCACTCTCTGAAAAAAAAGTGAGAAGGTTTATTTTACCATTAAATGCATATTAGTACTATTTATTTATTAATAATTACATGCAGACATATTGAAGTGTGTGTGTGTGTGTGTGTGTTTATATACACACACTTTAATATTACTCCATAAAAATGATTAGATAATAGTATTAATCGTAAAAATAAACATAAATATTGTAAAAAGATCCATATTGATATATTGTAAAATGTATTGTACACTGTAAAAAATTATCGTGATTTTAACAGTAAAAGACTGTAAAAATGCTACAGTGAAAAACTGTTAATTGGTTAACAGAAAGTTTCCTTACTATATACAGTAAATAACTGTGATATAAATAATGGTATGTTTAATGTAATTTTACTGTAAAATACTGTTAAATTTACAGTTTTTGGAAGTGAAAAAGAAGTCATTGTATGATTTACAGTGAAAAAATCCCCACAATTCCCTGCGTGCAACTTCACATTTAATGTATTTTAACTGTTTCTTCGTAATTTTCTTAGTTATTTTTCTAATCAGTTATGTACATTAGGGTTTTATGTTACATTTAATGTTGTTAAATTAATACTTATTGCATTTTTTAAATTTCAACATGTTACCATGATGGTGTTTAATGTTTGTGTGAATGACACTGTGCAGCTTCTATATATATATATATATATATATATATATATATATATATATATATATATATATATATATATATATATATATATATATTTTTTATCTGATTACAGTATGATGAGCTTTGATTGATCATTTGACTCTCATTACGGCTGTGATTGTTGGCAGTCAGTGTATTACAAATGAACAAAACAGATATTAATACTTCAAAAGTGAGACACGGTTTATTGCTGTATTTACCTAAAATGTTGCTACCGTATTTTTAACAGGAAAACTCTGGTAACCACAGCTGCCAGGGTTTTCCTGTAAATTTAACAGATTTTTTTTACAGTGTAGATTTTAGACAATGTAATACTGAGATAATGTTATTACATCTCAGTTTATTAATATAGAGAGTTTATTAATATAATATCTTGCTGATTACTTAAATTACAGCAATTATTCATTGGAAAATGTGTAAAGCATCAATCACACCATGTCTGTTTTTAATTATTTCTGAATAATACATATAATATTGAACAAACAAAAACATTTTAATGGTGTTTTAATGCATTTTTTTCTTTTAAATCAAGCATCTATTTCATGTCTTGTGATATTCCCTGAGGGTTAGTTTCACCTCGACTCTCTCTTTCCTCAGCTTGCTCTTTTTAACAAACCCTGACATCTCTCAAGTGCCTGTGTTTTTACCCTTTTATCAGAAACAAGCCTCCTGGTCCTCTGGTATTCCAAACACTACACTCAAACCAGATGTCTTTCTTTTTTTCTTTTTTTCGCCGGTGGCACAACTTTCAAGATGACAGTGTGCCCCTAGAGAGCAGGGCAAAATCCATGGCCTGCTGAATTTGTGACTAATGGGCGTTTTGATGTGACAGCAGCCACCGCCTAGGGAAATTGAAGCGAGCAGCGTGTCGATAGCTTTTGTGTCTCTCAATGGTGGGTTATTGTTGACGGACCTTTGGGACAGGCCCTGGCCGTTTACGTTCGCAGACGGTATGTGGTCAGCAACAACTTTTCTCTCGCTCCGTCTCTCTCCCTTTTTATTGTCACTATTGATCTGGCGCTGGCTCTCCACGGTGTGGCTAATTTGCTTGTTAACATAAATTTGTCAGCAGCGAGGGGAAAGGGTTTCCATCACAACTGCCTGCAATGAAGCTTCAGCGACCCCCCTCCTCCCCCTTCGCTTTCTGTCTTCTCTCCCCCATCTCTCGCGCTCCGTCTATCTTCGACTCCCTTCCGTCTTTGATTTCCTCTCCCTTTTCCTCTTGCAGTTTTTCTCGTTCTTTCTCTCTGCCCTCCGGTCCAATGCAGTGGGCCGATTTATTAAACAGCTGGTTGTTAAGCTGTCATTTAATCAATACGGTTTCTCGCACCTCTCGCTCCTCGGAATTAAATGCGAGTTAAACACAAACCAGGCATAATGACCTTTTTATGGGGCATGCTCAGCCAATGAAATTAGCACGAAGGATCAGATATTTATACCTATAAGCCTGTGTAAGTCATTAACTTCAGACAATATCATTTTAAACGACAACACATGTCTCGCTCCCCTCCGCACGCTCTATGTCATTCTCCGGTTTGTCACGGCGCAAGAGGAATTTTGAAGCCTCATAACGAACTGCAGACCTCGGGGAATAAATCAGCATATTGAGAAAAAGAAACGGGAAACTGAAGGAAGGGTAAAAAGAGCAAAGATCTTTAATTCCACCACCCAATCTCACCAGCTTGTCCAACTTCTAAAAGCTCCAGATGATGCAAAAAAACTTCTGAAAGTTCTGAGCCATCTGCTGAGATATTAGCGTTTTTGCATTGCGGATCATTTGTAAATATTTTGGCTTTTCCAAAGTCATCCTGGGCTGGCGAGTGAAACTAAGGTAGTATTTAATATTTTGCTTGCACAACGTGATGGAAATCTTAATTCTAAAGATAAACGAGCTATGACAAGCAGTTCAACATTTGGAGCAACTGTGAAAACAGCGTAATACCCAATCATATGACATAATGAGATAGTACACTAGGGGTTTATTCATGCATAGGCTAGAGCACAAATTCTATTTCCTCACAGAAATTCATGAATATTAATCAGACACTATATATATATATATTTTAATGCGACCGAATATCAGTTGCGTTGTTAGACTTAGGTTTTTATATTTGGCTTTTATTTATTTATATAATACTAATAGTTGGCTTCAGTACATGATTATACATCACAGGAGTCTGTGCGGTTGGGAGACAGTGGTAAGCTTTTTTGACATGACATATTGTCTGTGTTTTTCTCACAGTGGGAGACACGACCATTAAGCTGCGGCGGTGGTGTAAAATTTCCCAGAATGCAATGGTCAGAGAAAGGGAGCACTACCTCCCAGGTCTGGTGGTGACAGGCTGGGATGACATCACCAACAACTGCAATGAGATACCATCGTAGCATAAATAATATTTTTGTTGACGTTCGAAATAAATCAGATCAGAAGGCCTGTAACTCATAGCTAAGCTGAGATATCATCACAGTCTCAGACGACCCAGCCCTCCCACTGACCCTCTGCAAACCTGACACGACAACTGTCACCCATGAGTCAACACACGGACAGCAAAAAAACACTACAACTCATTTGAGCATAAAAACATGATTCATTAACGTTCATTCAAATACTGATTTTTTTTAAGTCAAAAATTTGTTATTTTTTCCCCATCAGTTACAGCAAAGAAATGTGTAATTACAAAAGATTTCTATTTCAGATTAATTCTGAAAAAAAAAAAAAATAAATTAAGCAGCACAACGATTTGACAATGATAAGAAATTTGTGACGTCCAAAAAGTGCGTATCATATGCACACGAAAAACGCGTACCATATACACGCAAAAACGGTTTTTGGCGTATAAATGCCACGGGAAATGACATTCGTGCTATAAATACGAACTTTCATGAGATCGGGCTCCATAATAATACATAATAACACAGCATGTGATCAATCAAATACAGCTATGGTGACTTTTTTTCAAAAGCATTAAAAATCTTACTGAACCCAAAGTTGTGTACAGTAGTGACAATTTCTAAATTCACATTTAATATATGGAAACAATTGTAAATGGTATTTTCTAGTATAGCACTAATTGGTAAGAATAGATCTTTGCTTGACCATTTGCTCTACCCTGAGGGAAGTGGACATCCTGACCCTAAATTGACCCTAACCTTACCACAACCTCAGCGTTCTTTTGACCTTCGACCCTAAACTTAACCTTAACACTCGCAGGAACCCTGACTTTCACCTTTAACCAGACACTCTGCTTTCCTCATGCACAGATCTGTTCTCCCCTATGCCTCAATTCTGTTTATCCCTCTTTTTCATGTTGTTCCACATCCTACACACACACACACACATACTTGAGCTGTTAAGATACGCAAATACGGATATAGAGGAGGAACTACAGTCTGATCATTTAATCCAGATAATCTGTTTTATTTCAGTATCTTAGACATCAGTGTGCGACTCTTTAAAATCTTAAAGTACCTTTCGCTCTACACGACTTGTGCGATAGTCATGATGTATTAGTTGGTAATTCTTGTCACGCACGATGCACTGTGAGATACTTAACCAATGATGTTCCATGTATTACCATCTAGAGTATACATGTGTAATGTGTCCTAGTGACTGCACTTAGATTTACTCGCGTTGCAATCAAGTGTTACGGTAGCTTGCGTTGGGTCACATTACATTGCATAGCAGTATTTGTATAATTACAAAGTGAGAATAAAAGTAGCGCATATAAACAACATTAATTGATATGCATTTATTTTATGGAGCGGATTATAAATGAACATTGATTGTTTTTGTCAGTGTTGGGGGACATGCATGTTACTTTTGTTTTATTTATTTATTTGCTTAAAACACTGTAAAAAAGAAGTTGCTGCCTTAAACATCCAAGTTGATTGTACTTACAAATTTAAGTCATTTCAATTGACTTTTGTTGAAATTTGTTTTTGCAGTGTAAAACTGTTTTCGTAACTTGATAATTTGTTTTTCAAAGCCAAGTTGCTTTAAAAAAAAAAAAAAAAAAAAAAAAATATATATATATATATATATATATATATATATATATATATATATACACACATTACTTTTCTATTTATTCAGTTTATTACCAACTTTATAATTGATGCATGTACAGTGGAAATGAAAGTAATTAAAACTAGTAATTATGTAGCACTGGTTACTTTTATTTGAAGTGATTAAAAATAGTATGTTATTTTTTTAAAAGTGACATTAATCAATGTGGTTATTGTTACTGAAATTATCAATATGAAAAAAAAAATGTTAATGGATATTTTTTTTAATGGAAATGTAAAGTTGATTTATTCTACAGATTTAGTTTACAACCGATTTTGTAACACGTACTCTCTGACACTAGAAACATTGTTCATTTAAAAGACATTTTTATGTATTTATTTATTATATTCACTATTATTTAAACTTAAAATGAACCCTATAATCTAACAAGTAGAATGCGTCTTTGAACTAGGATCGAATGCATGGCATCAACTTTGAAACTCATATTTTAACATTGCATACTTTATCAAGAGTTCTTTTGCATTTTTGTCAAATAATTGAAAGATTAACACGATCTATGATGACCGTATCAATTGTCAGTCATTGCTTTGGTTGTGATTGAAAACATAAAAGAATGGTGAACCTTTGATATGCCAGCGTTGGTCAGCCGTGTACAAAAATAAGTTTACTCTCCTCACACACACACATTCTTTGCTCTTTCCTCCGGTTTTCTCATGGCTCCCAGGCGGAGGGGGCTCTCATCCCGGTCCCTGTGTAAGTCTCCCTGCGGCAAAGGGCTTAATCTGCTGTGCCATTTTAACCCTACGCCTCCAGCCGGAGAACAGGCCCTCTCCAACGGGTGGTCATCCAGTCAGCCCCCGACACCTCCTTAAAACAAAAAGAACTCACGGGGAGAAAAGTTGGAAAACTAAACACTGTTGCATTAGATGGACATCCTGCAAAATCCTTTTCTCCAATCCAGATGCTCATATCTCTTTTGACAGTCATTGGGCGGCAAAGTTCGTGCTTTAAAGCAAGTGGCTTTTGGACTCTGTTTTCAACTTTCAGTGTAATGAAAGGCAAACATTGCAAAATTCCCGCGTTATTAAATAAAACATGTCGGTGGCCTGGGGCCAAGCATTGTCACGCTATGAACAAATGTCTTATAATAATATGTTCCATGACTACTGGCCCTGATCTAAAATGAGCATGTTTGAAGTATAGACTCATTATTATCTGCAAGATATATGCTTGCTTAGATGAGAGGAAAATGTATTTTCAACTCAATCCAGCCTCACTCCTCCGTGTTGTGCAAATGAATGATAGGGTTTGAAAAGTGTGTGTGATGATCAGAAAAAGTGGAAGTGGAAATTATGTGTATATATATATTAATAACGTGCGTATAGTCTGTAGATCATCTCAAGGTGAACTAAAGATATACTTCTTGGAAGAGTAAAATTGTCGCTATGTAAGTGGAAATAAAATTGAGCAAGCTCACATTTAAATTAACACCAAACATTGAACTATGAATGTTGAACACAGTCCTGCCTTTACTTAAAGATTAAGTACAGAAATTGAAAATCGGAATAGCGGTAAGAGAAATGGAATTAGACTATAATTTATCTATGCTGAGTAAATAATTCATGAATGGATTTTCACACCATTTTCTGAACTGACTGAAATTGAATTGACCTTCAAACTGATACACAAGTCATTCATTTTTGTTTGCAATCACGCAAAATTAGATTTAACATTTATTTTCACTAACATGACCCCACATAAAACTAAATCGTAACATCATAAAAAATGTATAGGATAATATTATTAATAAAAACACAACCACTGTAAAAAACAAAACAAAAAAACAATTAGTTCAGTTTCCTCAATTTTATTATGCAAACTTGTTGCCTTAATTTCATTAAGTAAGCATAACTTAATTGCATCAAGTTATTATTTCTTAATCCATTGTCAACTTAAGAAATTAATAAATTAATTGCTTTGGGTTTTTTTTCTATCTTTTGCTTTATTTTACCATTGCAATTTTATTTGCTATCGTTATTGGGGATATACTTACAAGAGACTGCAAAAAATAAAATAAATAAATAATATTTTATTAAAAATGATACATAAATAATATATATATATATATATATATATATATATATATATATATATATATATATATATATATATATATATATATAATTTTAAGTAAGTTCAGTAAGTAAAAGTTGTTATATATATAATTGTATATATATATAATTGTATATATATATATATATATATATATATATATATATATATATATATATATATATATATATATATATAAAATTTTATATATTATATATATATATATATATATATATATATATATATATATATATAAAATTTTATATATATTTATATAATTTTAAGTAAGTTCAACAAATTATTGGACATTAAATAAAGTTAACAAAAAAATCATATTAAGAACAATGTTAGATTTTATGTATGCTTATGTATGTGTAATGTTATATTTCATATAATAACAATAATAATTATTACATAATATAATTATTATAATAGCACACCTTCACTCTAAAAAATGTTGGGTTGTTTGAACCCAAATTTGGGTCAAATATGGACAAACCCAAATGTTGGGTTAAAAATGCAATTAAAACATTTACAGTTGACAGTGAAAGTTGAAGTTGGGTTATAATTTGAAATTACATTTTTAACCCAACATTTGGGTTAAAACAACCTAGAATTGTTTCAGGTAGCAGGTTCAGAATTAAAATACTCACTGTTATATATGTTGTAGTTATTAATGCATTATTATTATTAACTTTGACTAAACTGCAATGCATCTAGTGGAAGAAAATAAGTCACATATTTGAATATTTCCATGTATGTGAAGAATTACTATAAATATCTATGAATTTAGGCAAAAAAGGAAGGAATAGGGACAGAGAAAAAAGACAAATTCCAACGGCGGCTCTAAAAAGGCACGGCCTTCCTCGCTCTCTCTATCCCCCAACACCTTTCTGAAGGATTTATGCAGAATATGAGGGATTGGAGCTACACCTGGCTTGACAGACACAGCGCTACTTTATTAAAGCTAGTGCTGCACAGACTGGTGCTGTATTAAAATTGAAATAGAAGCAGGGGAGAGTTATTTGAGTCCAGAGACTGAGACCAAATCCCGGCTGGTCAAAGCAACCGAGAGTTTCCTCTCAGCCCGCATCTAGGTTTACCTGAGCGCATAGGGACACGCACACACATTTAGAAGTACAAGCAAACGAGAGTTCCTATTGATATTTAGACAATATCATCACAGTGGGCTGTTTTTTTTTAGATATAGATTTTAAATTGCATATTGGAATCATTCGTCAAGCTGGTAGTGCTGTTTTTTTCTTTCTTTCTTTCTTTCTTACAAGACCTGGCCCCTGTCGGCTCAGCGCAGGCCCTTCTGAGGGAATGTGTATGGATTTTTCTCTTCAGGAGGCTTGTTTTCTGTGATGAGGGAGTCATGCCAATAAGTGCTCCATTACATACGTAATCAGGGAGTGGCAAGAGAATTAGTCACTGCTGACCTCTCAGCCTCTCTCACACACACCTGACAGGAATATAAATGCTAGCAAACAGTCATTCTGACATATGCATACATTTTTAGACAGAAATAAACGTTTTTACGTTGCGTCACTGCTAAAAATGACTTGATGCATCTTGTAAAGGACAAGTAGAGAGAGAATTTGAGATATAATATATTGTTTTTCTGTTCTTGTTGAATTTTATTATTTATGCCCCACTTTTTTTATGACCGGGCGCTCGAGCTGCGTGACGTTTGTGTAAAACCTGATAATCACGTTCTTCAGCATGATTTGAGAATGAGATTTGATTTTTCCAACATCTTGTGCTTTAATGAAAGCAAAAAAAATATGACCTTTTGACCTTTGAGTACACGTGTAGAATGTCATTAATGTGCTTATATGACCCAAAAATAGTGTAGAATCTTCAATAAATATAAGACATCCATTTTTTTTTACTATTTTGAATTTGACAGAATCCAAAAACGTCCTTCATTCATAGATATTTATAGTAATTCTTCACATAAATGGAAATATTCGAATAGGCCTATGTGACTTATTTTCTTCCACTAGATGCATTGCAGTTTATTCAAAGTTAATAATAATGCATTAATAACTACAACATATGGATAACACTGAGTATTTAAATACTGAACATGCTACTACACTAAACAATGCTAGGTTGTTTTAACCCAAATGTTGGGTTAATAAAATGTAATTTCAAATTATAACCCAACTTCACCTTTCAATTGCATTTTTTAACCCAACATTTGGGTTTGTCCATATTTTACCCAAATTTGGGTTCAAACAACCCAACATTTTTTTTAGAGTGAAGGTGTGCTATTATAATAATTATATTATGTAATAATTATTATCGTTATTATATGAAATATAACAGTTCACATACATAAGCATACATAAAATCTAACATTGTTCTTACTAAGAATTTTTTTTAAAGAATCCAAAAACTTAATTTCCAGGTTCAAATTAGATCTCGATTCCTAGATTCAATGTGGACTCTGTGAGATTTTGTGTGACTGTTGAACTCCACTATGAAAATTATTGTAACACTTTATAAGGTCTCATTTGTAAATCTAGTTAATGTATTAACACGAACTAACAATGAACAATGCAAATTTGTTTATTGTTTCACCCTATCTATTAATCTTTGTTAATGTTAGTAAAAATGCAGTGACAATCCAATTCTCTCTATTAACTAGTTTCTAGCTTGCATATTATTGGGATATTGGCTGTTTATTAGTCCTTATAAAGCACATTAATGCCTGACCATATTCTACACCCCTTAATACTACTTGAACAATATCTTAATAATAAGCAGTATAGCAGTTTATTGAAGTAAAATAGTCAATTAGTATATAGTGAGAATTTGACCCTAATTTAAAGTGTGACCAAAAATACAGTTGTTCATTGTTTGTTTGTGTTAGTTCACAGTGCTTTAACTAATGTTAACAAATACAACTTTTGATTAATGTATTAGTGAATGTTGAAATGAACTAACTCCGATTAATAAAGGCTGTAGAAGTACAGCATTCGCGTTCATTCTTAGTTCATATTAACAAAAGTTAAGTCATATTAACTAATGAAACATTTTAACCCTTTAACTGTCACCGTCCCGGTACCAGGACGCCTAACTTTACTTCACTATATTTGTATTAAATCCTAATCTAATTATGACAAATTATATATCGTTGGAAAGGTCTAAGACTTCTAAATAGATATTCTACCACTGTTTTGTGTTACAAATTATGTAGTAAGAGTAACTGATGAATTTATGACAAGAGTGCATCTTAAAAAATCTGCATCATAACAGGATTTCTTACCTTTGTCACTTTACCTTAGTCAATGTACCCACTTTTAACCATTGAACCTTCTGTTTTTATGCTAAAAGTTCATAATAAAACATCTTGTATTTTTCAATAAAAATTATAGTATAATATTATCTTCTAAAAATTAATATATATATATATATATATATATATATTTCATAATTTATGATCAAGACCTTTTCTAATCTTGACAAAACATATATTGTCAGAAAGGTCTGTGTCTCAAAGTCCCAAATTTTGTGACAGAAGTGATATTTAGACAGAAATGTATCAATTTGTTAAGGCAGAATGTATATAACTAAATTCAATGGAATTCAATGGCATCCGGTGGCTATTTTTGATACTACGCCTAAACAAACTCTCATGGGAACTTCATTTTTTGTGATATCAACTTCAAACTTGGATCATAACTTGGTTAGATTTATGGCTTTGATTGTATAGTAATTTTAGAATAAAAAATATTTAGTAAAATGTATATTTTATATAAAATTAAAAATATAAAGTACAGTATATTTGATTTACTGTAAATTTAAACTTCCAGAACTTTTTCATACTTTATTTTTTTAAAGCAATAATCTGCTGAGTGTTTGCTTTAAAACATGACCAAACTTGGGTATATATTCCAAAGCATTCTTGAATTACAACCATGTAAGTTTGAATAGTGCATTTTAACCCCCATTCTCAAAAAGGAGGGTGACAGCGGAGGGGTTAAAGTGTTGCCAATTTTTATTTTTATTTTTTACTTTTTTTGGAAAGATTTTGGAATGCTATTTCAGTCTTTCAAAATATCATGTTTATTTTTATTTCTAATGTCGCAAATGTGTTATTAGGTGTTTCTTTGTAATTATTTGTCAAATGTATTAGAAATTAATTTAAATATTTGAAAACAGCAAGTTCTTTTTTGTAAAAAGTTACAGAACGGGTATTTATAAACAATTCACGCTTTGAGAACCTAACACATTCAATCTCAGTCATACCTAATCGATTTGAAATGGTTTTTAAAGTGGCTTATTGTGTTCTGTGTGATCGCTTTCCCTGTGTGGAGGAAATAACAATATGGTTCTGATTACATCTTTCTCCATTAGTTTTACACAGAGGGTGATTATTCTGTAGAGTAAGATGGATTCATATGTCCACCCGTCTCAGTGCTTCAGATGAAAAGCCTATGCGTGTACGGGAGGACTCCCTTGAGGAGTGTGTGGTTTTGGAGAGGGGCAGGTGGTGTGTGTGTGTGTGTGTGTGTGTATGTATGTATGGGTGTGTGTGCACGTTCATTCCCCATAGGTTGCATGAGAAGTCCTACTGCGAAATAGAGTGAAAATGGGAGGGGGTGAGGATTGGCACAATTTCATGAGCTTATGAAAAATGACTTGGCAGAAAGTAGTGTTCTTTGTCCAAGGCTGGGTTTAGATGGGTGGGGGCTGGAAGGAGGGATGAGAAGAAATATAGATGGAAGAGAGGAAGACAACCCCCCCCTCCCACCACCACCACACACATCTTCATTCTCTCTCTCTCTCTCTCTCTCTCTCTCTCTCTTCTCTCTCTCTCTCTCTCTCTCTCTCTCTCTCTCTCTCTCTCTCTCTCTCTCTCTCTCTCTCTCTCTCTCTCTCTCTCTCTCTCTCTCTCTCTCTCTCTCTGCCTCAATTGTTTGTTTCTGTATATGCTTTCCTAGTCATTCTACATTGTCCTGTCCAGTCAATGCTTTCCAACAGTCTCTATATCTCTCACTCTTTATTTTACTCCAATTATTCGCTGTAGACCCCAATATGTTTTTGATAACTGTACCTTGTAATGTTTTAAACAGTTAGAACTGATCAAAATGTATATAATTGCATACACTCTAAAAATGCTGGGTATGTTTTAACCCAATTTTGGTAAAATAAGGACAAACCCAGCCATTGGGTTAAAAATGTAATTTAAAAATAACCCAATGGCTGGGTTTGTCCATATTTTATCCAAAATTGAATTAAAACAACCCAGCATGTTTTAGAGTGTATGATACAGTAGATTTCAAAATGTATATCGAGGGCTTGGAGCCAGAGGGGTGTAAGTGGCATTTTGGGTGATTATGAGTTCTTTATGTCAAAATAAAGGTCTCGGTGAGCTCTATCCAATGGTGTCAAAAATACCTATCTGAGATAAACTGTATTGAATAAAGCAACAAAAAGGCGCATCTGACATATTTGACTTTTTTTTTTATTCTTTTTTAGAACATTGTCATTGTGTTAATATATGCCATACATTTTTTTACCTAAATACTCATTCATGTAGGTATGCCTGTGGTTGCAATGTTTGTGGTTTAAGGTTATTAATGCAGGTGATTGAAATGTGGTCAAAATTTTGTTTTGTCTCTCCTGTAAAGTTTGTTAAAAGCCACTTACGCCCTTCTGGCTCCAAGCCCTCGATATGATATCTAATTAAACCTTACAAACTAATTTCATAATTATCATAAGAAAAATATATATATATACTACGAATTTTTTTTTTTTTTTTTTTTTTAAGAAGTCTTATGCTCACCAAGGCTCCTTTTATTTGATACATGAATACAGGAAAAAATAATAATTTTGTAAAATATTTCTACTATTTAGTAATATTACTACTACTACTACTACAGTTTTCTATTTAAATACAGTGTGTTAAAATGTCATTAATTCATGTGATGGAACAATATATGCGTTTATAAAGCCCAAACAAATTAGACCTCAGAAAAAAAAGCTCCAACACTAAATTAATCAGCTCATACCAATGACTGTAAACATTCATTTGTGATTTCACTTATTGTGCAAATGTAATTAGCTATAGTTGCAGTCAGTTTTACCCCAGATTTGTGCTGTTATGTTTTATGCATTTTTTGTTTTAATAATAAAAGCAATCCACTGCCTAAAAACATGTGAGAACCAGTGCATTAGATTGGGATGTAAATTACTGTTTTGTGTTGCCCGTGCTATTTACACCCAGTGCAAAAAGTTACTCTGGGTATCCGTTTTTCACAGGATACCCATCAAATAGATTTCCCCTGCTTCATATAACATATAGATCTAATCTCTCCTGTCATCACAAATTATTTCAACCTATAAAAATGTATTTAGTATCAGCAATAACTTCCTCTACTTTCACATCAGTGAAAATAATGAGTGTCATTTATCCTCAGCTAAAGGACTTGAAGTGATTTAATTAATGTTGTGTGCCCGCAACGACACCAAATAAGATCTGAAGAAATTCCTTTGTCATGGTAGGGAGCGGGGGATTATTGATGGTGTTGTTTGTGCGGACGTATTTCTTTAATTAAAACAGATCGCTGTCCAAGAGTAATGAGAGAGACAAATGACTTTGGCATGGTGCTGGCAGCACAGGGTAACTGACATGAATTGAGTCGTGGAAAGTATTTTCAAAGTGTGTTTGGGGCTTAGAGTAGAAAAGGAAAGCCAGCCTTCGAACCAATGAAAGTTTAGTGTGGATTTTTGAATTCTTGTGTGCAACAAGAAACACTGAAGCAACTGTGACGGTTACGGCTGTCAGATCCCTCCTCTCTCTAAACAGCTTCACTACATGTGTTTATCTGCATCTGAATCTGTCAACACTATGCATCTATGTTTGAGTATTTTTAAGCATGTCTGTGTTCGGGCCCTGTTAAGGGAGGGAGGGGGAGTTAGCAGGGGGGTCAAGGCTTATGCCTTGTAGTTCGTTCCCATTACTCATCTAACAGCCTTGCTTGGCTGTCATTTGACTCTCTCTCTCTTTCTCTCTCTCTGTGTGTGTGTGTGTGTGTGCACGTGAGTGAATATGCATGAGTAAGCATCTGAAAACTTTGTGCCCTATATACCTGTGTTTGAAAATCTACTTTTTCCCAGGCAGAAACTTTACAATAACTTATTCCATATGTGGTAAATAAAAACAAATAATTCAAGTCCCGAAATTTGTTGCCAGTGCCTCCCTTTTTAGACTGCAGCCTTGTGGAGGCTCACTCAAACCAGATGTATCTAAGTTAAAGCAAATGGTTGGCACAGTGCTGGAAACTCACCTGATCGCAGAACAGTGACTAGACAGATTAACAGATTTTTCCCATTTGTGTGGCTAATAATTTTTATGTATGCCAGACAATCCAAAACAACCACATTCTTTATGAAAAATTGCCTGACAGTCTTTGAAATTAGATTGTAAATAATATATATCAGTTCGCCATGACAATGTGTTCTTTTGATGATCATTTATTTTCATTGTTAACTCTTAATTCTTCCTCTTCATGCATGCATACATACTAATGGAGAGGATAACGTTGAAGTCGTATTAAGTTTAGACAAAGCACACTACTTTTAAATGTGTTTCTTGCACTTGAAAACTGTTACATACTAGAACTGTTCACTCAATATAACTAAAGTGGATGGCACATTGTTAGAAATATGAATTTAAGTTTTCTCAATATGTACTTTTAAGTTCTGTTATAACTTATGAGACATTACATTTTGCTGTATAGCTTCAGAATGTAAGCCATATAGCATGCCAATTTAGTTCCTTTGAATTGGAGATCACAGTTGGAGATCAAGTGCTTACTGTACATATTGAGCTGTGCTCAGCTTTCCCAGATCTCTCTCATAGTTCAATTCAGGGATACTTTTGGTTGTTTCTGCTTGAAGAATCATGGCATCATGAGAAGAAAACAGAGTGCATCCTGTAAAATACAAAATGATCTCACATACTTTTCTTTTTCTTTCTCGATGCTACACACAGAAAACAGATTGGCTATTTGTAATTGAATACTGAATAATGCAATAAGTTTTTTAATAGAAACAGATGAAACAGTAGGCATTCATTCATGGTATCCATGTAGTGAAAATTACTCAATTAAAAATACAAATCACCAACTCACTATAACAGATAAATAAAATAATATTAAGTAAAATTAAATATTCAAAAGCCTACCTGGACATGCTGGTTTCGGCCTCATCGCCAGCTTCAGCCTTGTCAAGTCAAGTCAGAGTTAAGTCAAATATATTTATATAGCGCTTTTCACAATACAGATTGTATCAAAGCTGCTTCACAGTATCAATCAAAACAAGTTTGAAGTTTATTGGTAGTTTAGCAACTGAAGTTGAAGTTTAACAACTTAACAGTGTTTGTTTATTACTGGAAAAAAGACATCCAAGTTTGGTAGAGCTGATCAATGGTATGATGGGTCATTTAATTTGAATATCCCCAACTGAGCAAGCCAAAGGCAACAGTGCAAGGAACCAAAAACTCCATCAAGTGACCCGATGGTGTCCTAAAACTCCATCAGATGACCCAATGGAGAAAAATATTACACATTCGCTTAATAGCCTTATTGACAAGTCTGGGTGAGTAAGGGCAAAATAAACTTCTTCAGAAAAAGTTAGGTGCCATCTAAAATGTACTGTTTAATTGCACCTCTCATTACAAATGAATTAGAGTAAAGATTATATTCAAAAATTTAGACAATTGAGGAAAAGTTGCTAATATCTGTGAGTCTTACTTACACACTCTAAAAATGCTGGGTTTTTTTAACCCAACTTTGGGTAAAATGTGGATAAACCCAACGTTGGGTTAAAAATGTAATTAAAAAATGTAACCCAATGGCTGGGTTTGTCCGTATTTGACCTAAAGTTGGGTTAATACAACCCAGCATTCTTTAGAGTGTATACTTAAGTACAGTAAAATAAGATACTTAAGTACAAAAACTAATTACATTTACTCAAATGTCACTGGAAATGATAGGTCATGTCGAACGCACTGTATTGTGGGATACAGTTTTGCACATTGTGCTCTGTTGTGTGCTTTTGTTCCATGCACGCACAACATTTGCATACTAGCGTTCACACTGCGTATGCAGAAGCAGTATAGTGTACAGCCAATGTTTGTTATGGACCTGTTTGGTTTTTCCGCACTTATACCTCGCCACAATGTTTCCATCAGTAACGTTTTAGGGTTTTTCATTGCTTAATTCTATGTTCAACAACTTGACAATGTAAAGATACTCTTTAAAACTTTCAGTATCCACCCAGATTAAGCCGGATTAAGTTGCGTCCATGCTTTCTTGTTCCTCTGTTGTCTTCTATCCAACATCAACCTCTGGCCACCTGTTTTTATGGGTTTGATGTGTCCATGGTAACAATCCTCACATCTCTGCCAGGGCGCTCATAAATTATGAACACCGAGTTTGCCATGCACAGCTGCAGCGCTGTCTGACGTTGACAATATTAGAATCCAAACAATGTTCTCTGAGAGTTATCAGTTATTCCATGGGAGTCGCTTTTGGCAGCTCTTTCCAACCTGCGTACTTCACCTACTCAGAAAGCCAGTTAAAATATATCCAGTTACAGTTTTCGGAAAACAGTATGAGAAGGCACTCTGCACATTGTTTGGATGAAATGAGTTCAGCTATGATTATACCTTCATGTCGATGCAGAAACATCCTGCGGTCACATCCCTCACGGCGCCAGCCGCTCTGGTTCAGAATTCCGCACTTCGTAAAAAATGCATCCAAGGCTCATTGTGTTCTTCTGGTAATCAATACCTACAGCACAGCTGTGGAGTCATGAAGAAGGGACAGGACGTTACTTTTGGCAGGAATTGTGCAACTACAGTTCCCAGGATCCCATGCTCTGTGATAAACATCATCATACATCAGTTAGTCACGACTGAGCTCGAGTCTTGTAACTGGAGAATATGGTTTCACTTTATTGTGATGGTCCCTTTAACATATTCTGTTAACATTTCCATCACAGTGTTATATCCACCAAATCTCAAATTATATATTGTTTTGGTAACTCTTTACAATAAGGTCTGTTAGTTAACATTAGTTAACTACATTAGTTAATATGAACTGCACATATACGTACAGCATTTATTGATCTTTGTTAATGTTAATTTCAACATTTACTAATATTTTACTTAAATCTTGTTAGCATTTAATGTTAACCCTCTGAGGTTCTTCGGGTCAATAATGACCCAAAGCGTCTAAATAAAAAAAATGTTAAAAATCGTAGCTTCATCGGAATGGTCCGAAAACTTGTTGATTTAATGGTACTTGGTATATGAACACCCAAAAAAATTGGGGACAGGATTTGAAAAGTCTAAGTGGTCGTAAAAAAAATAGTCACACTTAGGACCTTCGGTCAAAAATGACCCGCATAGGAAATTAATGGAAAAATGGCAAAAATGTGAAAATACTGAGTTTTTGTGTGTACAATCTACAAATCAGCAACGATCTTGAAAAAAAAAGCACACAACACTGAAGGGGTGAATCTATAAAACATTAAGAGTGCAAAACAGACACATCCACACACACAAACACACCTTTATACACAAACACACCAAAAAAATCTGATTATACATGTGTTTTGCATTTTTAAAAAGCTCAGTTTGTCCATGAGATGGCATCCATCTAATTTCAAAAATTGCTTTTATGAGGCCTAGGCTTGACTCCAAAATGAACTACAGCTTTAAAGAAAAAAAAAAAAAACATATATATATATATATATATATATATATATATATATATATATATATATATATATATATATATATGTATATGTATATGTATATATGTATATGTATATGTATATGTATATGTATATATGTATATGTATATGTATATGTATATATATATATATGTATATGTATATGTATATATATATATATATATATATATATATATATATATATATATATATATATATATATGTATATGTATATGTATATATATATATATATATATATATATATATATATATATATATATATATATATATATATATATATATATATATATATATATATATATATATATATATATATATATATATATTCTATTATATTCAATGGGGGAAAATTTGGTCATAATTATTGCATTAATACTACTAATTTTATTTGTTGAAATTTTTGAAATTTTCTCAAAAACCAATGAACAACTGTATTTTTATTAACTAATGTTAACAAAGGTGAACAAATACAGTAACAAATGTATAGCTCATGGTTAGTTAATGCATTAACTAATGTTAACCAATGAACCTTATTGTAAAGTGTTACCATTGTTTTAATAGTGGTGCTAAAGACTCTGATATAATTACATTTAGAACATAAATGAAATAAAATGGCTGTCTTGCTGTAGGCTAATAGCTAGCATTTTATCAATCACATAATACATATTAATTAAAAATGAAGAGTTCAGATGCAAAAGCCTCTAAGTGCCATTTGAAATTTTCTTCTAGAATGATCATTTTTATCAAGCTTGTATACATGTATACATGTAAGTTCAGTAATTTCACTTGAATGACAATTAATAGGTAATCTTCATTGCCATTTAAGTGAAATTACTGAAATTTAATCTACAGGCTTGATAAAAAATATCATTCTAGAAGAAAATTTCAAATGGCATTTAGAGGCTTTTGCATCTGAACTCTTCAAATATTGTTTGGAATTTACATGAAATCATTTTGTGATTTATTTAAATCATTATTAATTAATTCAATAAATATATGATTAAAACACTTATTAACATAGTTTTAATCTTTCAGAGTCTCTCTACAAATAAAAGGCAATTCCAAAAGTAGCTAACAAGTTTCCTAAGACTTACAGATGTGACCTTTATGTAGTAAAAAGAAAAATAGGTTGATGATCTTTTATATGTCAACTCCTGGGAAAGGGCCCAAAGTCAAGGCTTTATTTATTTTCTGAATATTAAACAAATGAAATCCACAACTTTAACTTCTGACCCTTCTGACCCCACCCTCTTCCATCATGTTTAGTTTTTGAACTGGTAATTATCACATTTACAGAGCAAAAACCATCCTTGTTATTCGATATTGGTGAGATGCTCGTCATTGGACATCATCCAAAAACCACTTCTATCAGCGTCTGAAGATCTCAGAACAGTCCCTGGTTCAAGATTGAGTCTGTGTTCTTCAAAAGAGCCTCCTTCTTTTGAAGTGAACTTCTGGGATTGTTTCCTCAATAGCCTCAGTCTGAACTGCAGGAGCCTAACTGATTAAGTGCGGACGAGGGCTAGGTATTGTAAATGAGGTGACAGTCAAAGACTCAAAGACGCACTCAGGAGTTACAGTAGCTTGCTGAAGTGTTGTTAGTGGAAGTCTCACACAGGGCAAACAGGGAGGTTGTGTAAACCCAGATGTCTCCATGATCTGGTTTGAAAAAGAAATAGGATGCATAAAGAGGCTATTATTCACAAACACAAATCAGGCCCTCATCAGGGGAGCGGAACTGGCAGTAAATCTGCATGATTCTCACCCCTCATTAGACCTGGACGTCTCGTTCAGAAGTGCCTCCTCTTCTGGTCGTGGCGCTCAGCCCGCGTGCCGCAGCTGAGACAGATAAATCAGTCTCATCCTGCCATCGAGCTGGGGGCTGTGACATTTGACAGTCTTTTATAGCACAGAACGAAACATGTCTGTGTGCTGCAATTCAATGGTGCTGTATCGATTTTTGGCCTGTCCGTCATTATTCCCCCGGCCTGATTGACAGCTGAAAATTGGTTACATTAAGTATTTCATATGTTATAGCGGCTGACATTTGCTTGCCTGCACCTTGTGTCAATATTGTTGGAGAGCTCGGCAGCTTTATGAGAGAGCATTATACACTGAGTGTGGCTTTTGTGCGATGTCCCAGTGTTTTTCCTGACATAATTTAAGATATATTAAAAAAAAAAAAAAAAAAAAAACGCCGCTGGCATCTCTCCACCTCTCGAAGGTGTTTAATGCCAATATTATTGTCTTCCTACGGAAGAGCATGTATGCTCATAATCGAGATGCCCTCCTCCCTTCCCGCCGTCACTATCAGCAAGCTTATGTTTAGGCATTAGATGGACGATGACTGTAAAATTGAGCCTCAGTGATTGATTCGTGTCGCGGCTCTGCGCAGGATGTGAGCACATCCCCATCCGCCATACCGCGGGATTGGCACAACCCCATTATCTCTTCTCCACAAGGAACTGTTGATACAATCTGTCACACATTAATGTTGACATTTTGTTGTATTCATATTATATTTGAGAATATGACCCCATACGTACATACATAGACTGTACATAAAACAGCCATTGTCTAGTCTTATAGGGATTTCTAGGCATCAAAGAAATTAAAATACAGTACAGATTTGACAACACCTCAATGATGCATTCATGATTTAATAGTAAAAAAATGCAAAAATAATATAATTCTATGTATTTGGAAAGCATAGCCTATAGTATTTTTACATATCTTTTACATCTGTACTGTAGTCTAGTCGTTTTCATTATTATTTAAGATAATGATTCAAGAGTTTTATAAATCAATGTCTCTGCTGAAAAGAGTTCTCTGGTCCTGTTTAATGTCTTCCTTTGCCTGCCATCTTTTGGGCAGCTGTGTGACAGATGGGCCACTGTGTTTGTCAGAAGTAAATTGTAAATGTTTAGCTCTGTGCTCCTGTGCAGGTGTCTGTCCCTCAACATACAGTCAGACAGCATTCACTGTTTCGCCCTCATCCCGCCACATGTCAACATCGGCGGCACACACTGGACCGGCCAGCCTTACAAATCAATGTGTATTCCGTAAATATTATCCCTGAACTGGATAGTCAACAGTCACCACTTATTTGTGGCTTAAATGCAGAAACTAGGGCTATCAAATGATTAATCGCGATTATTTGCATCCAAAATAAAAGTTTGTGTTTACATGATATATGTGGGTGCACTGTGTATAATTATTTTGTGTGTATATATATATATACATGCATGTATATTTAAGAAAAAATATTATATAAAATATTTATATTTATATATAACATAAATTAGATATAAATCTATATACAGTATATACATGAAAATATTTCTTAAATGTATACAAGCATGTGTGTGTATTTATATATAGAAAATAATTATACACATACACAGTGCACCCACTTATATTATGTAAAGACAAACTTTTTATTTTGAATGCGATTAATCGATTTGACAGCCCTAGCAGAAACCCAATTATTATATCTAACTATTGTAGATTTTATAGACTGTTATTTTTCTTGTGTTTATATATATATACATACATACATACACAGATTGTATATTCTTTCTTTGACACTAGAAATATACAATAGTAAAACTGCATAAAATAAAAATAAAATAACAATAATTTGATAAAATAAAATGTATATAAATTGTTTATATACATCAGCAGTACACATGATTGATGTAATAGCAATTGTATAACAATTAAAGCTAAAAAGTATGCAAGTATAGCAAAGATCCTAACAAAGTCACCTAGGGCAGTGGATGATCTTGAACAGGTATAGAAAGAGGAAACCAAAACTGAACATCACAAATGAGTCTGTTACATATGCTTCCTCTGGCCATTATGAACGTGGAAGGGTGTGTTCAGCATAAAAGATTAAAGTACACTTAGAATATGGCCTGACGTGTGGTCAGTAATCTTTGCTTTCAGTCCAAAAGGCAGAGTGCTGGAGATGCTATCTTAGGTAATCCATGGATTAAGTACTCACCCATCTAATGGCACCCAGTGAGTAAGACAGCTTTTTAGCGAAAGTCCAAAAGCTGCTTGGTCAATAGGCCATATGCATTTAGTTTGAGGGAGGTCTGTTTCCCCTCTATGCTGAACCAATGTCGTTTTAAAACCTATTGTTCTTTGCCATGGCACTAAAAGTACCAAACAAGCCTGGATTTGTCTTGACAAATCTTGTCATGGCAGCTTTTTAAATTATTAAGTCTGTCCTCTTTCCCTCAAGTCTCCTTTGTTTTTTCTTAGGCTTACAACATTTCTGATGGTATCACAAGCTCAAATTTCTTCATGTATTTTGCAAAATTGCTATGATGGAAGAAAGACTATTTCGCATATAAGCTGCACAGAGATGGTCATATGAACTCCAGTTGTCCACTATTTGTAAAATGAAGTTACTGAGGCATGAACTTAAGATAACCAACAGAGGCTTACTATATTAAACTGTATTATAATTTATTATGATGTCTGGTGGCGAGACTCCACGACTGCGCTTTAATTGATATTTATTTGGTCTGCAATCAGTCATTGCCACTTGCTACGAGAAGCCGAGTTAGTGCCAATCTTTTTACATTAAAAAAGTTCTTCTCTTAAATAAACTCGTTTTTCTTGACTGGAATCACATGACCTTGGCGTGAACATTTTTTACAGGGAGATATGAAGCTATATACTGTTAAACTCCCACTCGATGACACTATTGAAAATTACAAATGGACATTCTGTGTGCGTTTCACCTGTCTCGCAAACTCTGCAGCTGTTAAAGAGAGGGAAAGTTTGAGTGGCTTTAGGGACTCTAAAAGTTTGATTTCTGTCAGAATAAAGCAATTATTTATTTAAAAAAAGGGAAAAAATGTTTTAGTCTGTACTAGTTTTTGCAAATTACTGACAGACCTACTTTTTTATGTAATAATGCAGCTTTGTGTACACTGTAAAAACGAATATGCTTTATCCAATCAAAAAAAAATGTGGCAACAGATTACAAGCAATGATAATTAAATTTAACAAATTAGAATTGAGTAATAATTAATCAAATTAATTCCTTAAAAGTTAACAATTTAAATGAGTAAAACCAAAAAAAAAAAAAAACATAAATTGAAGTCACCATTATGGTGATCGGTGTTTGTTTTAGGTTTGTTTTAAAATTACGGGTTTCTCCTTCCATGATTCAGCTTGTTAACATCAGATGTCTTCAATGTTGCCAATATAAAATAAAAAGTTCTCAATTAATCTTTGACGTCTGTCTGTTAGTGAGATATTTTTGTTACTTTTTTTGGTGTAAGGAATAATTTGATTAAATATTACTCAATTCTAATTTGTTCAATTTAATTAATAATATTGCTTGTAATCTGTTGCCCCAATTCTATTGATTAGATAAAGCATATTCATTTTTACAGTGTACATCTTCATTTTAATCAGAGTACAATTGACTTCTATGCTTGCAAAACGAATAGTTCACCCAAATTTGTTTTCTGCAAATCAGGCTTGAAACAACATAAGGGCGAGTAAATGATAACAGCATCATTTTCGTTGATACATTTTTTGATTAGACAGATGAAAACCGTTGCTCAATTATATGTAAATCATGTATTTTGCATCTGTGTGTCATATGATTTACGGAAAGTGGAACTTAAAATGTAGTTCACTTTTCTCGTAAACATTTGTTTGCATTAGTCATAGGGCGTTGTGATAGTCATGGGCGTTGTGATAATCACATTTGGGCAATCGTTTGGCACAGTGCTGAAGATATTGGTTGTGTCCGGCGCGATCCCGGCCTCAGTTGAGCACCCAAATATTTAGTGCGCAAGCGTTTCGCATGATGTCTCAAATACAAGAAGCCTTAGTTCAGCTTCTGTCCCGTATCGCATGAATAATTGCACTGTTCATTTTCCAAACGGGGATTATGATGAGGGCCTTTGTGGAAAATGGAGGCTTACATTAAGGGTCTTTTAGAGATCAATAAGCCAGAATAAAAGCTCTTGGAAGCAGAGAGGATTGAAGGGTATGAATGTGACTACAAACTGCAGCAGGCATGGGAGGAATCCTAGCCAGGGAGGGTCACCTTGGGATGCGGCCGCACTATCGGGAATTGCGCCGGATAAGCATATCAAAGCCGAGCTGGATGTCGATGCAGGAGCTGACGTAAGGTCTCCTTCGTGCTGCTGGAGCTGCCACTGGCCTCGCCTCTGATCTCCTCCACCGCATTGCTGCAGCCTCGCAGTTCAAAGCAATATTGATGCCTGAACTAGTCACAAGACCTTATTAAAGGATGCTGAACCGTCACCTGCCACAATGACTGGTTACCTCTGCAATAATGAGAACCTTATGACTTTGAGAACCGGATCAAACCCTGACTTGAAAGGAGAAGCATAAATTGCTGCTCTTTTGCATCATGTTTTTCTGGGTCACATGATTATTTCTTCGAGACAAACCATTATGGGAAGCACGTGATATTGTACTAGTCTTAAACCACATGGCTCCTCCTTGAGATTTCACCGAAATCTTTTCCCCACCAACCACAGTGTCTCGTCAATGCCAACAAGCCGGCCCGAGAGCGGACAGGAAGACTCATTGCGAAGCGGCTCAGTCAGACTACCGCAGTCCCACACTGTGCTGCGGTTGAATAGGTTTAATTCTGCAATAACATAATCGGCACACTGCGATATTTCAAAGCTGATTCAAGCTGAAGGTTTATTTATGGACCTGTCAGGACTTTTGATATCCACTCCTCCTTTGTCAAAACCTCCCACTGCTCAGAGGAAAGCTTTGGCTCTGGAACGCTGCTTGAGGACCACAAGGCATTCTTGCCTCGGATGAATGAAATCCTCCTTTTCTGCGGTTTTTAGCCAGCCATATGGCATGTAAAGCTACCCTTGTGGGACTCGTGTTGTGGTCTGTTGTCTAATGCTTCCATCAGAATAAACATTTTGACCATTTCCAACTTCAAAAACACACTGAAATTAATTCCAACGTCTCAAGGACTGGCAGACCAATACCCGTTTTTTAAAGCAGTGTGCCTTTTTCCTTTTTCCCCCTCCCTGTCATTGATTCTCATGTCAGCCATTCGTGTTCAGTTGATATGCATCACATTGAGAAGAATGGAACGCATTTAGATTTTCTTAAAGTACATAAGTCATAAAGCTACATTAAATCAATGTGCAAAATGATCCGTTACAAGCACCACAAAAGGAATAATGCCTTATACAGAGGCACACACACACACACACACCACACTCACTCATTCTGAGACAGTCTCTAATCCAGCGATTGGTTTTACCTTATCACAGAACTTAAAGGAGTGTACTCTTCTAAGCTGCCGGATTGAACCTCTGTTCAATACAGGTTTGCAAAACTGAATCTGTTGAGCCGCAAAGATTTGATATGGGTATTTAAAGCTCTGCGTGGTATTAACCGAGAGCACAACAAATAGCCTCCTTTAAACCAACTCTCTCTACCCTGACCAGCCCGGATGCAAATGAAACTAAGCTCGTAGTGGATTGAGGAAGTCGACAGGAGGGAGATGGGACTTATAACATGCGTGTACGCACATCTGTAGCCATGATGAAGTGCGTGACCCTCGGAAGAGCCCTGTGACAACCGTGTTACCATGGAGTCCTATCCGTCCGGTGTGTTTTTCTGGCTCCTTCCATCTGCCTTTCTGCTCACGTAAAAGACCTCGGTTTCCCATAGCTCGAGAGGGAAAGCCTCTTTTGAATTTAGGCGACATGATAACGCAGTTTGTCATTTATTTTGTTTCCTCCTCAACAAATATTGCACTTACGTAGTCTGCAGAATCTCAGACACAAAGGCACATCATTCTAAGTGATCTGTCCCACTGTATAACCAATTCGGTTTCTCCTACACGCCGAACTCTTTCAAACTCCGATAGCGGCCGGCTAAGCGGAACGACACATAAAACAAGCCCCTCTCATAAATTCATTATGCTTGTACAAATTCTCCTGAGTTATCACGGTCAGGTCCATCTCTGCATATCATATGTGGAATATTGCACTATGGAGACATTATTTGTCAGATTTAGCACGAAACCTAAAATCCCTGTGGCTAAATGCATAGGCTATTTCAAAAGATGGAATTGAAAAGAAATTGAAAGCATGTTGACAAAGGAAGACTACAGATGAGAGTGGGAGAGAGGGAGTGAGACGCAGAGAGAGACGCTCTCTGGATATGTCAGATTATGTGACGTGATAATAGAAAACACTCAGTGGTGTGTCCAGTGTTACATGTGCCAGCAGATGTTTTCTTAGGCTGCGGTGTTATTCAGATGCGTTCCAGCGCCTCGGCAGTGCAGAGAGATCGAATAATTCGCCTTGCTGTGGCCGACTTACAAATGGCAGGCTTGGGTTCAAAAATCAGCCCCAGTATACACATTTCGCACTGCTTTAATCAATTGCAGATATCCCGTACAGTCTTATGCATACACTCACACACCTAAATTAGCAAACCTCTTTTATTGTAAGATCCCTGTTACGAAATGCAATCAAATGCATTATTAAAAATTTAAGACCGTCTACAATTATAGGTCAACAGATTTCATTATAGCCCATGGTATAATAGAAAAATCAAATATGATTCTAAATAAAATAAACAACACGATTATAATAGAATATAATTATGTTTCTGCCTTTGGATATGTTGAGAATGGAACTGCCTAAAAAGGTGATTTAGGTTACATACGACTGAGAGTGTGTCTGTGCATGGAAAGAGAAAAGACGGCAGGGTAGTTCTTCTCTCTTGGGTGTGGTGAGCTTTATGGCTTTGCCGTACAACTTTAAAGACTCCTGAGCCTTCAAATCCACGGATATACTCTTAAACCACCAGGGAGGCCTATTGTTTCAAATGCCTTCCCAATCAGCTTGCTAAACTCCACATAGGTACACTACACACTAATACAGACTCATTCGTCTTCTTCTCTCTCTCTCTCATTACGCGACTGAGGCGTGTACAAGGCAGGTTTGGGCGTCACCACATCTCTAAAAGCACTAGCCCTCACAGTAATTATTTTCTCAGACAATTACTTGTAGGAACTGAAAGATTACTGGAGAATAAGAACCAAGCCTTTGGATGAAACTGCAGTGTGTTAATTAGGCTTCAGAAAGTCAAAAGAAATGTATATATTTTATGTGTTTTGTATTAAATGCAGGGTTAAATCAAGATGTCCTATGTGTCTTCCGTTACATTTAATGTAATTCATTTTCTTTGTGTTATTATTATTCTGAGCTGTATGGATTTTGTGTGTGTGTGAGAGAGATATGGCAAACACACACACACACACACATGTATGTATGTATATATGTGTATATATATATATATATATATATATATATATATATATATATATATATATATATATATATAGTGTGTGTATATATATATATATATATATATATATATATATATATATATATATATAGTATATATATATATATATATATATATATATATGTATATATATATATATATATATGTATATATATATATATATGTGCGCCACACTTAAGAAACTTTGCAGCTTCCCTGACATGATACTTTTTTTTCTTTTTCTTCTTCTTTTTTCTTTTTTTTTTTTTTTTTTTTGCTGCATGGGCAGATCTACCCTTCACGTCAAGACCAAAACCTTTTCATTAATCTTTCATCAGCCGTTATTTAGACTGTCTCCTTGTAAAGGTTGTATTTTTCCTGGTGTGGGAAGCTGACATAACATGCATGGTTGCAAATCTGTTCTGTACTTTAGAAAGGGAGGCCTTCATTTAATTTTATAGACTGATGGTAAAGAAATCTGGTTTACTAAATGATGCTATTATAGTTTTGTGAGGAGGATAAAATGTTTTGCTTGTTGCTGATTTAGTTTAAGTGTGGTTTGTGCTCTGTTCACTCTTATTTTTTATTAAAATTAATATTTTGCAGATTCTGCAAGGTGTGAGTTGATGGAACTATATATATATATATATATATATATATATATATATATATATATATATATATATATATATATATATGGTTTACTCTTTTGCTAATAAGTCCTCCTGAAAAAAAACACCACTTTAACATTCTATGTCATGTCAAACCAATTTCACTGTAATATATCTCCCTGCTACTCGCTCTGAAATCAAATGAATGGTGCTAGCAAAGGAAACTGAGCCATACATATTGAGGTGGATTGGTGCGGATTAGTCTGGGTCAGTTTAAGCCGCATTATAACGTCCTCTATCTCATATACCTGTGAATTGCTCTGTTCCACTGTCACACTCAAATACTTTAGCTCTATTTCTGTAGCCAGTATTGGCCAGGGCCAAATGTCAGTCATGAGTGAGTGGTTTCACAGTAGTCTGAGGGGTAATTTATTTCACCTAACATGTGGTGTGGCGAGCTGGCGTTGTGCTCGGCTTTTAGTGAAAAATATTACTTCCTTCTTTTAAGTGCCTGCCTGCCAAAGGATTCTAAAGCACACGCTTTAGTTGTTTTGGTGAATCCCTGGCACAAAGTATGTGGGTCTGCAACATTCAGGAGCTGTGGTCTTTAATATGCATGGGAAACTCGCTCGCTGACATGGATCAGGATTTTATACAACAACAACAACAAATCCACAAAAGGATACACTGATTCAGACTGAAATTATCAAAAGGTATAATTAATGTTTAGCCTGACTCTCTGGATAAAGGAACAAGTGAGCTTGAGTAGATACAAATGTCGTTCCGATGGCCTTTTTCCCTAGCATCTTTGTATTTGTGCATCAGTGGCTTTAGGTTCCCTTAAGCTGCATTGTCTATACAGCTTACCTGTCTGATTGTCCATAATTACCCCTAATGGACTTGCAGACACTTGGCAAGCCCAGCTTTAGGGTGTGGGTGAGATTTGAGCTGTTCATTGTCTCAAGAGTTGGAATGTTGCATCACTTGTGGCCTTTGTTTGCCTAGACGGCAAGACAACCACCTTCCTCATAGCATTTGTAAACATTAGGCTCGACTCCCCAGATGCTTTTATTAATTGATTCTGAAAATGTAATTTGCAGTTCTGCTATATTTTGCAATTATTGTTGTTATTCACAAGCTAGCTGTCTAAATTATTTGTTAAAATTGGTAGCTCTGACTGCAGGGAGACACAAATAGGGAATAGCCTATAAGCCTTTTCCAGGTCATGCTTATTCTCTACAACAGCCACTGACACATTTCTGGCTTGCAGACAGAGTGCAGTGGCACACAATATTAAGATTTATTGTAGGACAGAGAGCCAAGATGTTTTAGGATGAAAATAAATATCCATTCCCAGAAATATAATCAAGGTTCTGTGAATTGAGATATTTTGTATTGCAAATTTCTAGAGTGGACCATAAAAAAAATGTATTTGCCCTTTTTTATTTATTTTAATTACAACTATATTTAAACTGTACAATAACAGGTTGAAAACCTTTAGTCAATTTTCTAAATGTAGCCTATTTGGGTAGATGTAATAAATTAAGATTTAAGAATATTACAATATTTACAGTTTTTGTATGCACATTTAAATATAAAATTAAGATGTCAGATCTTAATTTAGCTCAAACATTAAATGCTGAGCATGTGCGCATTTTTCAATGTGCAATTAGAGAATAAAAAAAAATACATTTGCAAAAAATATTTATTTTCTGTGAAAATTCTATTCCATAAATCACGTGGAGTGTAAAATTAACAACACACGGTTATGGTAACTCTACAATTTGAAACCTCATGTTATCCTCCAATGCATAACGTTAAATTAACTCTTGGTTTACTCCGAATAATTTCACACTTGTCAAAGTACCTGATCACTTGGTATGATACTGTAATTTGCAGACAGTCCAACAGGCTGGTGTTTGATTGAATCTATACTAAGATGAAAATACGCAGGGTATAGGCTACTATAGGCCTGTCTGTGCGAGTCCGTTTCAGAAGGCGTGATGTGCCCTCTGCTGGACAAATGATCTCAAGTTATAACCTCTCATCTTTAATTGTCTGAAGAAACATCGAACAGAAGTGCTCTCCAGAACACCGTTATTAATTAAAATAAACACAACACATGTCGCGCAGGAAGTACCGCGTAATTGCCACATTAAATTTACGAACAGATAGATTTTATTTTAACTGAATACTATTTAAGCCATATAAATTTTGTTTTTTTGATAAAGGTTTATTATGGAAATCTGCTGTTTAATTACGTTTTGCTCTGTTAAATAAATCTTACAAGTCACATTTTCAGCTTAACGGACAGGTGTCAGTAAATCATCGGCTGAATTGAACTTCTATTTCGTTAAAGCACAGCATCCGTTGCACGGCTTCCCCAATCACACGAGTTTCTTATCCATCGCTCTGCGTCGAGTCTTTTCTCATCGTCTCTGGACTTAAGTGTAGGCCACTTAACTATCTAAGCTTCTGCAGTGATCAGTCCATTTATCTGGGATTATTGCAGTGAATTTACTGTTTGGTTTCTTTCCAGCACCCAAATGTCAAGTCCAAAGTCATGTGTGCAGTAGCTTTAGCGCGCAAGAGCCGCGCAGATCCCCCGAAAGCTGGTAGCAGTTGATCTTTGGATAGAGCATGAAAATAAATAAATCCTCTTTAGCAGATCAATATTCATCCTCTTTAATGCGGGAAGTGAAACTGCTGGATTTGAGCTGGTAATTCTGATGAACAGCTAATCGTTGAAAAACAAGCAGGAGGGCTTTGCTTCCGTAGCAGATTCTTACACACGAGAAGACGTGTAAGAGAACATCATCTGGACTCCAAGAAGACAAAAGAATAATGGCGCAAGTTTCTGTAATTTACGCCCTTCGGTTAGGCTAATAACCTAATTGCTGCTTTTTCCTAAAAAAAGGAAACTATTGAACTTTAAAAAAAAATTATTAGGCAATTAGGCCTACTTAGGGATAGGCTACTTGGACATATAGACTGGTGTGCAAGTTCTTTGTTGTCGTTTTGCATAAAATACGAGTTCATATTAATTTAGTTTTATGTAAGGCAATAGCCTATAGCTGTTATCAATTCAGACAGCTTTTAATTCAAAGTAGTTGGCATGAGACATGATTAGAAAAAAGACGCCTTGTATAGGCTAGTATAGTATAGTATGTATAGGCTGTATATAACATAAAACAGTTACAAAAAATCTATTTAGAAGTTTTTCTTTTTGCATTTATGTTATGTCACATCACAGGACAGGATTTAATTTTCCCAATCATTTAATTTCCTCTTCTTCTTTTGTGAAGCACCTAAGTGAAACGAATCCTAAAAAAAAAATATTCTATTATGATGTTGTTTTTTTTTATATTGCTTCCATGAACTTTTGCCTTCTAAGTAACATCACCTGAGTTTTTGTTCTGTCTGTCTTTTTCCCTTTACTTTTTTCTTTATTAAACAGATTTACATCACACGATTGTGACTATACTAGCAGGCCCAAGTCTACATACCAAGTCTGCAGAAATCTCTGTGTTTTGTTAGTGAGTGCACAGCACATTGTGATTGATGGTCCCAAGATGTGTCGTAACTCAACAAATAAATAAATAAGTGCTCCTCTTGAATACGCCTGGATTTTGCCTTTAAAATATGATCACTTGTTATTCTCCAATTCTGTTGCTTTGTGGTTATGAGTATGCACTTTGTTTACAGTCTCTTTTGATTAGCTTAACATTAACCCATTCACGATGATATGAAAAGTTCATTGGCTTGTCTGAATATTTCCTTTTTCATTATGCAAAATCCACTGTGCCATATGGCAGACACATACCCTCATTATGGCTGAAAATCCATGTATTCAGCTTAGAAACACCTGTGTTCTTGGTGTAGCTAAATCACAGCATACCAAATTGGTGTTTTGTCACTTTTGCCCATTATATCCCTGTAACTGAAGTGCATCATAAAGCTGGTTAGTGCAGTTTTGTTTTGTGCTCCACACCCTTGCGAATGACGACTAGTAAGCAGTTGGTATCTTTGCTTGCTGAATTATCCTGTTGGGAGTTTTGTGAATGGCTTTGAATGGTCTCTATGGGTTTGTGTCACTCACTTGCAGGAGAAAGTCAGCATCAAATAAACGGCATGGGGACCACATACTGAAAAGCCACAGGGAGAGAGAAAAGAACAGTCACAGGCTATTGGTACAAAAATGCTTAGATGGGATATTTACCAAGACTCTCTGGCACACATTACGTCTGGGAGGAGCGAGGTAGAATGAAAGAAACAAAAACTGGGGGAAAGGATATTTGCCTTTTTTCCTTTCTCTTTTTGCCTTTAGCAAACAGCGCCAAGTGCTTAAATAAACATGAGAAAAGTGTTTATTTCCATCTCAGTGTAGTGGGCTGTCCAGGAAGAGGTATGTTCTAACAGGAAGGTCTTGAACAAGGGTATAATATATGAGGTAATATTGATTCATTATCAGGGTGCTGAGAGCTAACCATTGACGAATATGTTCATCTTGACTTCATTTGTTATTTTTATATTTCCATTTTATTATGTCCATATATGTCCAATTTAAGACACAGTCTTTACAGGTATTTTTCTTCCCATGCTCTTGCAAACAATGGCCTCAAGAGGGGGCCCTAAAGTGAAGAAAGCCTTATTTGGTTTCTGAGATTAAAATGAGTTTATTATGGAACTGTCCTTCTCTTTCTTTTTAATTTTATTGCAAGTGTTATATTAGCCAACCTTCAAAAATAACTGAATAATTGATTCACCTCTGAAAGAGCCTACTGTATTCAACATCTTAATCATGACTTAATTAGTTAAATGATTCATCGTATTGATAACTGCATTCTATATTATTCTGCCTTATTGACTAAAATGTATTTAAAGCACTTTCCTTATATCAGTAAAAAAATAAAAAATAAAAATAGCTACATACTGTATAGGCTTTTTAGAAATGACAGGGTACATATGCATTTATAACATATATATATATATATATATATATATATATATATATATATATGATAGAGAGAGAGAGAGAGAGAGAGAGAGACACATGAGGGTAATTTATTATTTTTTTAAAAGTGCAGATGTTTATGTTTTGGAGTAACATGCTACAAGGCAACAAAATCTAATACTACGGCAATAAATGTAAATACATATAAAATTTAAGCAAACGTTGCCATAGTTTTCGTTTTCAGTGCACTTTTGTTAAAAAGATTACTTTATAAATGCAGATATGTACCCTGTAATTTTTAAAAAGCCTATAGTATTGGTTCACCATTATTTCAAAAAGGTAGTATGTTCTTGCTAAATTGCTCCCAAATGTAAGATTGATATCATAATAAAAGAATAAGTACCCCTTAGTTCTATAATACTTTCAGTATAAATATTTTTTAATTCTCCTGATTGTTACCCCTTTATTCCTCAAACTTTATATTTGAACAAAATATTGTTCCCTTATACTGTAAGTTATAGGTACACTATTATTACCGAAGGTTACACTGTAAAATCGATTTAATTATGCAGTATTTTCCAGGCTGTAATCTAAAGCGTTACCTTTAAAAAATAATAATATTCTATAATATTATTGAGTATACATTTTATCACTTAAAACTGTTAACCTGCTTTGTTACTGTTGTTAAAAAGTTTTAATTATTATTTAATTTTATTATAAAGATTAAGCTGTATATGATGAGTCTTATTTAATTAAATAATATTGCAATATTTTGGCAGGTTGATGGTATAATATGTACATGTAGCAGTCCTGTTAGTGGTCAGTTGTAAAGAGCACACCTGACCACTAGGGACTAACCTAAGACCATTATTTCCTGCTAGTTGTATAAATAGACTATTTTAACTTCTTGTTGTGAAAATAGCAAAAAGTTGTGATGTGCACTGCACATGACTCGAACAACTGTGGATACTGTACATCTGTTTTTTGAAGGTTTTGCTTTGCTTTGGGACCAGGAAGATCTAAAATTACATCCAGAATCTCAAAACAAATAGCAACATTTAACCCTAAAGTGACTGATATTCCTCACCATTAAGTGATTTCCAACCAGGACACATTGTTCCAGGGGGAACTCTCTCTTACTCATCCTTAAAACAACATCATGATTGTTGTTTAATTGTTGTTTGTCGTTATTGTTGGTATCTGATACAGATGCCTTGATATGTTCCATTTATCTGCATTATACATCTAATCTAAAGCACATCTATCAAATGAAGCATATACTCAGTGGTTGAGTCGTTCAGTGTTATACAGTGTACAAAATCTGATTAAGCACCTACTGCACTTACAGCCTAAGACACACTTTGTCTGGTGTGAACTTTGGAATTACTCTCCATAATCTTATCTTCCCCCTTCTGCTCTGAGTCAGGCCACGTTGAGGTCATTAGCAGCTTTTTTGACACACTGTGTGGGTCCCTTTGCTTCATCCAATGCTTAAAGGGGTGATGAACTGAGAAATCAAAATTTTCCCTGAGCTTTTGACATCTAAGAGGTCATCATATTATAAGAATATCCTGTAAGTTTCAGAACTGAAAATGTCCTTGTTAGTCCAATAAAAGCTTTTATTGACACCAGGCTCAGCAAACGACTCGTTTTTTCAAAGTGGGGAACTATGACGTCAAAGAGGATAAAACACCACCCCGCAGAACTAGAGTTCTCAACGGGGCCTGAAAATTATTACCCGACCCGACCTGGCCCGTGGCTTTTGAAGCCCGACCCGATGTAACCCGACACATCAACATGAATTATCCGCCCGAACCCGGCCCGCGGCCCGACTCGGGACGCGCACGCGTTCTAGTACAGTCTATTGCCGTTGCAGCGTCTATTCATTCCGGTGAAATCACAAAATAAAATGAGCACAAACTTAGAAAGGTTGACTTACTCAGTCCATCAACAAGATCGCCAGGTCAGCATCACCGTTGCATCCAGTGCTGCTTTTGAGCTCGCGCCAATGAGTATAAAGCTTCGAACAGAGAGAGGGACTCCTGTCAGGTTTCTCACGCAGTCAGATTCTCTTTTCCTTTTCCTAGTCTTCCGACAGCGTTTTGAAACCAGCAGGCGGGCTACGAGTTTTGAAACAAATAGACCTAGCCTACAAACATAATCATATGCTTATAATAGGCATCGTGGAGGAAGATCAGTGCGTCCACAGTGGATAGACTGAGGCGTGTTCTCCTCTCTGCCAGCCACCCGCGATGGACTTTGCACGCAGCAGCCAGACTTTCTTTTACGGTGAACAGCAGCGATGATTATAATAATTTGTTTGTTTTTTTTACTGGGTGGAAAAGATTAAGCCCAATGTCCGACCCGACCCGAGTCATTTGCTTATATTTTCGACCCGAACCCGCAGGGTCCCGTTGAGTTTGTCGGGCCGAGCCCGACCCGTTGAGACTCTTACGCAGAACCGCCTACTTCAACACGGCCGGTTTAGCCCTACGCACCGATTCGCGCATTACAGGCATAGCTAAATAACATAGATGCCTACCTCGTGGTGACAAACCGGATAAAGCCGAGCAATAAACTTACCATTTACAAAATATTGTGCAGTGCCTGGTTGTGGAAGAAGACAGTTGCTGCATATGCTTCCTCTGGATTCCAATAGGCATGGTTAAACTTGATTTTTAATGACGTTCCAGCTAATGAGGGTAAATCATTGTCCGTCTCTTCGCTTCATTTCACTGAGGATTGTTTTGTAAACAAGACTGGATTTGCAGACCGATTAAGAGTAAAGAACAGTGCTGTGCTGTCTATATTGGATCCGACAGGAATGGTGCAACACATGGAATCAGGGTCGAACATGTATGGGCGACTCATTCCAATTAAAGTCCCTGTAAAGGCAATTCTACAAAAAAGTTCTAAACACATTATAAATGTTACATATGTATTGCTAAAACATATTACAAAGACTGTGAACTGTGAAGTACAGAAATGTGCAGTTAGACCGTTAAACAGTTTTTCACCATTGCAATTTTACGGATTGTTTGGGCGGGGCTAAAACAGGGCTCGATGACGCACTGCAGCCCATGAGCTCCTGGACACACCCCTATTTGATGACGCACATGATCTCTCCCCTTACACACAATAACACTCCCCGAGCACATTCGCATTCACTGCTCAATCGCGAGTGACTGTCAGTACAGTTAGTTACTACAGCTGAGCCTAGTTTTCTAGCTAGCCAACGCGTTCTCATCCTTTAGCGTCATATAGAACGTTATATGACAAAACGGCGTTATACTACGCGCATAGTACCCTTTATCGTTTATATAATACGCGCTGTGATGGTTAGGTTTAGGTGTGGGGTAGGGTAGGTAGGTAGTCTCATATTACGCTAAAGGATTTATGACGCCTTGAGTTCGCGTATATATAAACGATAAAGGGTACCATGTGCGTAGTATAGCGCCGTTTTGTCATAAAGCGCTTTATGTGACGCTAAAGGATGAGAACGGGCTCAGCTAGCTATGCCTTCAACACAGAAATGCATAGGCAACTACCTGGATGCGATCATGTACAAAAGCAGATCGGTATCTTTATATAAATTCCCTAAAAATGATCACATCAAGAAGAGGTTTTTAGAGAGCCAACCTTGATGAAGAGCTGAGGATCACGGTCAACAGCCGCCTCTGTAGTGATACGTTTTACACAGGATCGTTTTATAAACTTTCCTCAGAGCAACTGGGATTCACTGATAATCAGCTGTTGTTGGTGAACGAAGCCGAACCGACTATCTCCCGCCTCAGCGTTCATTCTCCGTCCCGAAAGCAGTATCAGCTAATATCACCGTCGACAGCTTTCCCGCGAGTGGGCGTGGTTTTCACGCAGCCAGCGGACACGCCCCTTTGTTTGAGAACAGAAGTAACTGCTCATTTTTTCAAGATTTTGATAGCTTATTTTATGTACTTGCCAGCTTTTTTATTATTCAAATTTGGCTGGGTGGCTAATAACACGTTTCTGTGGTGTGACAAACACAGAACACATACTTAATTTTGACTTTACAGGGACTTTAACAATGGACGTTTTCAAAACCATTTCCCCCACGCGCACCGATGTGTGAGTTGAAACTTGTAATAATATGCAAAACTGTTATCCACACACAGCAGTGGGCGTTTACTTCCAAGTCTTCAGTGCGAGACGCCCATAAAACCGAGCGTGTTTGAGCTAGGCTCAAAACTAGGGTAGATAATTGCCTATTACTTATTCATTTTGATGTTTTTGAATATATAAACCAAGCGAACGCAGAGAATGTCTAATTGAAGAGAATTGGCACTGGCTGGTTACTTCCGGGTTCTGGACTGGCTGCAGTAACACGTCTCTGTCCATGCGGGGAGCTCGCGGTTGAGTGCAGAATGAATGGGAGTCAATGGGGTTTCACCCCAGAAATCCACTTTTCTCAGGATCTAATTTTTTGTCAACTAAATTGGAAAGTTGCATTCAAACTTGCCAGCTTTTTTATTATTCAAATTTGGCTGGGTGGCTAATAACACGTTTCTGTGGTGTGACAAACTCAGAACACATACTTAATTTTGACTTTACATTCATTGCATTTTTAAGTTCACTTATCTGTTCTAAAAATCCGTTCAAAAATGTGATGACGTCACACAATAGCAGAATGCTAGTGTATTCCGGCCAACAACGGCCTAACCTGTAAGAAATCAGAAGGACATAAGTACTCGTTCATTCGACTTTTGGCCTATAATCTATATTGAACTTGCACAAAATATTAAGCAGCACATTTTTCAACATTGTTATCAATAAAAAACAGTACACACTTATGTGTAGACTAATTGCAGTGTACTTACGCTGCGTTCCAGGCAACCTGTAACCCATGTTTTTCCAACCTTATAACTATAAAAGTGCACTGTAACGGCAGTCAAACCGTGACTTCCCACCCTTGAACTCGTACTAGATTGATGTACTCCCAGTTACGAGCTCTGACGTCACATAGCCCGCGAAACCATACAAAACAACAATGGCAGCCACTACGGATGCAGTGTTTATGAAGTCGAGTACACGGTGAGAAATATACTTTAGGACAATATAATGTTAATGTTGCTGTCAAATTAATAATAATATAATAAAAATGATAATAATACACACACACAATTATGTATTACGTTATGTGTCTGAAACAATAGGTATGTATTGCGGCGCTCAGGTAGTTTGGCATGACTGGCCTGGAACGCTACAAAGTCGTGAGTCGTGGTTTGAAGTCGTGATTTACTTGCTCAAAAACCTGCCTGGAATGCAGCATTATCTTAGAAAGTAAGATACTTTGGCTATAAGGTAAGGTTAGGTTTAGGGATAGGTTTAGGGATAGCTTCAGAGTGTGTATTATTGTTGTAATTATTATAATAGAATGCAAATGTGGAACAACAGGACTTTAAAATAAAGTTCTACCCAAATTGTTTCTTGAGCTCCAAATCAGCATATTAGGATGCTTTCTGAAGGATCATGTGACACCATGTCATAATTAATTACCACAGGGTTTCAGAACCAAAAAGCCTTCACTTGCTTCACTTGCTGTAGAACTTATTACAACGTGTAAACATCTGAGAGCTATGACGTCTACCACGTGGCTGCTACCACCTCAACATTGCAGGTTGTGTGTTCGACTTGAAGTGGCGCTGTGCAGACCGATCAGTGTATTGCATCAAAGTACCGCGAGAGCGATTCGATACGGCTTTATTTAGCCTGCAGTAATTACGATATGGCACTCTTCACTCCCTGTTGCAATTAACTCATTAATTAAAGTAGCTAGAGCTTCTGTCTTACAGTTGCTACACTTTAAACCTAGCATGTTATTTTATTGTTTTGAAATAGTTCAAATTGTTCAACATTTTTTTTGTATTTTTAACCCATCTACAACAAACTATAGGCTATTCATTTTTGTTTTGTGGTCCGTAAGTCTGTCAGAGGGTGGGATTTGTGAAGGGAGCGAGTGTTTATCCAAACTAACCAATAGGACATGAGTTGACTAGGCAGAATGGGTTGGATTGGAGCACTTGATAGTAAGAGACTATTGGATGACTTCATAGAAACAGACAGATAAATGACCCACTGGGCTCCATGTGGTATGTTACCATCCAGAACCAGATAGCTGGTTTGATTTATAGTTTGCAAAAGACATGCATATTTGTGAGACAGGGATAGTGATCTTAGCTGTCAATGGATGGTTTAATGATTCAGTGTCTCTGTGTTGATTGTATTAATAAATAATATGTTTTATTTGCATGTAGCTCTCTTCTAGAGTCCAGAAAGTTGGTGCGTGTGTGCGTGTGTCTCTTGTGTGTGTGTTAGCTGTCAGCTTGGTGACATATTTGGAAAACAAACCTGGAATCTGTCAGTTTCATTCAATCACACTAAGACCTGACAGAAAGCTTGTCAGTGCGGTGATAACGATGTCATCGGTCAGCTGCCTAACAGTTTAGACCCTGTCCAGTTAGCAGAGGTGAGACAGTACATCTGTAGTCTTATCAAACACTGTCCACACATGTTGATGCCGAACACAAGACCTCTCACACCCAGCAAATACCTAAGACAAACAATTATTAAAATTAATGCAATGTAAAATCTTTTAATTGTTTTGTAAAACACTTTACATTAGTTTTTTTTTTTTTTTGTTTTTGTAAGATCCATTGTTTTTCCAGGAAAACTTCAAAAAGTATTTAGAATTTTGAACTTTTTATTCAGCAAGGATGCATTAAATTGATCAAAAGTCACAGTAAAAACGTTTCATTTTTTTCTTCATTTAAAATAAATGCTGATTTTTTCTAAACTTTCTATTCTATGGATCCTGATTAAAAAAGTTCACTCTTTCCACAAATAAGCAACACAACAATTTCTTATATTGATAATACTGAGAAAAGTTTCAACAAATACACCAAATCAGAATATTAGAATGAATAATTTTGACACACTGCCATTACAGGGGGAATTGCTTTACTGAAAAATAAATAAATAAATAAATAAAAAAAAAATATATATATATATATATATATATATATATATATATATATATATATATTATATATATATATATTTAAAACTATTATTTAACTTGTATTTAAAACTATATTTAAAATATAAATGAATAGAAACCAGTTTATTTTAAATTGTAATAACATTTCATTGAAATTTGTGAGTTTGTAGAAAAGGAAGAGAGTAGAAAGTGAACCACAGACAGAGAACACTGCTCTTATCTGTGTCTCTGTGATTAGTGTATTGGTGGGGGTGTCAAATGGTGTGTGTGTGTGTGTATGTGCTTTCCATTGATATTCCAGTGCTGGACAGTCTTAGGTGGGGTCAAATCTTGGAATGTGGCCCCTCTTATCAGTACGAAAGAGAGGGAGAAAGAAAAGAGCAGCAGCACAGACATTCCTCTATCCTTCATCCTCACAACTTTAAAGCCATCATCGGTTACCACTTCCAAACTTTTTTGTTTAGTCTGCCAAGACCCACAAAGTCTTCCAAATGTTAAACTAACATAAGTTAAAGTCATTATGTTGGCATTACCAGTAGCCCTCGTGTAATACTCCCTGTCATACACTCCAAACTTCATCCATTATGTATACGTTTTGACGAATTAATGTTGGTAAACAACATTGTTTACTATATAACAGATTGGAATTATTTAATGGTACCAGTTTTTGATCTTCAATGTTACGACTAGCCCAATCCCATGGAAAACACACAAATTATAAATATGGTATTGGCTTGGCTGCGAAAATCAAGTTGTGGCTGTCACTGGTGATGCATTGCTCCATTACTACTGTGCCTATGTGTTAGAAACAACTAATAGACAAAATTGCATCCAAAAAAAAAAAAACCATTGATGTCAATAAAGACTAAAATCCAAAGGGCTACAGACCAAAACGAATTCTCTGAGCTAGATGCTCAAAATCTCTGTGTATACTCAATCAGCTGTGAAGCTCATCGCTGTTCTTCTAGCCTTCAGCTCTTGGGCCACTTTTCATCCCATAATCCTGTGTTTCACCCACAAATTCACAAGCTCCTCCTGCCCCATGTCACCGCTAGCCAATGGATGTCTCCATCGGTGGCCTTAAGAAAGCCAATTAGAGCCGTCATGCTGGAAGCCTGCCCCCTTGACTCCGGCCAATATGGAAGTCAGGCAAGGGAGTGGATTAGCATTGTGGTGGGCATCTGTGCCTCCTGTGGTCAGGCAGGTGACCCCCGCACACAAAGGCAGTGCGCCAACTGAGTGAGATTAATAAAACCTCCCTCTACGTCGGACAGAGCTGGACAGGTCGCACACATGCTCGGCTTTGTGAGGCCTCTGAGGTTGTCACGACTACCCAGCGGGTGTTGAGGGAAATACAGAAATCTGTGTTTGTGTGTTAGAGAGGATTAAATCTCAAAGCAAAAACACAGAAAGACTGCTTTAAGAAACTCTGTGGCAATTTCCTGAGAAAAGGGGAGGAAGGTAAGCTCTTCTTAGACATATACAAGAGCCAGAGTTAGTATTTGGACAGACATGAAATTACTAATGGAGAATACAGATGTAAATCCGTTCATGATCATATTTATAGGTTTTTCTCAGCAAAAACATGTCACTGTTTAAAAGCCCACATTGATGACCATCTGACATGACATATTGCTTTAGAAAAGGTGTGACATGAAGGGATAAATCCATTATGTAACATGACTGAAATAGTGAGTGAATGAAAACTTGTGGTTAGATGTTGATCTCGTGGATCTTTGTCTTCCCACAGGGTCCAAGCTGCCATAGATATCTGTCATTACATCACACACTTACAATGTAGCATTTACACACTGCTTGTATTCATCTTGCTGTGCCATCTCTCACTTGCTTTTTAAAATTTCAGACATACAGTTGGTTCCAAATGTCTGAGACCATATGTACCATTCAACAGCTGAATTTATTTGATCAATAAAATCATTTATTTAACATTCTCTTCTAAATATGGGTAACTTTGCAACTGCATATCAACCAACTGTCATTAGAGCATAGTAGATAAGTAGTATTAGTTTGGTTAGGGTTAGGTGTTAAAGTTCGGAGTTTGTAATAAGTTGACATGTAGATGTACATTTACTTTATGTCAGTAGAATGTCTTTTGGGGAGCATCAACAAAGTGTCATCATATATTAAGCCGACAGTCTATTAAGGGACCCCATTGTAACATCCTACAAGGTTAAAAAAAAAAGAAAAAAAAGGATGACATCTATAGTCAAGAAGACTATAGTAAAAATAATCACGTTAATCAGATATTGGTTGTGTCTGAAAACACATATCTCATATATCAATATCACATTTATGTCTATAACACAGCTCCAGTAGTGGGATTGAATGTGAGATTGAATAAGTGCACTCAATAATGGTTTTGGACACCCAAATGGCTGTTCCCTCAAATAGTGCCCTATAATACTGTTTAAATGTGAGAAGTTTTTTGGCTTTTAGTGTGAATATGTTAGCCTTACTTGTATCTATAAGCTAGTGTACTCCAAAACAATGACGAAATTTGCATTTAGAAGCCCAAACCCAACAATGAAAATGGAAATCAGGTTGACGTCAGAATCCAATGTCAGATTGATGTCAATCTCCAACGTTGGACAGATTTGTGGTTGAAAATTAAAATTCGAGGATCAGAAACTTGGTGTCAACCAAACTTATTTACAACCAAAAGATGTCAACCCGACTTTCATTTCCAATCAAAATGCAACTCCTGCAACCAATATCATCCCCTGACTGATTTTACTATGTAGTGGAGTAAAAAAAAGTACAATATTTGTCTTTAATTTAAGTTAAAGTAAAATGTTTCCAGAAAAAGAATACTCAAGTAAAGTACAGATACTCAAAAAGTGTACTTATACAGCAATCAAGTAAATTTGTTACTTTCCACTTCTGCTAATACTCTAATAAGAGTTAGTGGACATTTATATGATCAATAAGTTTTGAAATATGAAATATGACCATCTAAATAAGTGTTACCAAAATCTTTTGCAACATTATAAATGTCTTTACTATCACTTTACTTTACTGTTACTGTTTACTTTACTGTTAAATAAAATTAGTACATTCTTTATGGAATAAAAGCATTTTAGTAATTTCTTTAAAAAAATATTACTGTAAAATTGTTACACACAATGTGTGCTAGTGTTCACAAAGACAGTAAACCAACAACCCTGCGCCCTTAAGCTATATAGATTATATTAGTACATTTATTATTAGTTTCTTATATTTGTGTAGATATATTTGTAATTAATTGATTCATTTATTATGTTTTTGTCATAAATAAGAATAATCAAATAAACACATTTTTGGCACTGATCATGGGAACTCCTTTGTAAAGATGTTCAGGTATATTTTTAGTTTCATCTTTTCACTTAAAACATTATGCCAGTAATATAATTTGTATAACAAACTATGCAAAATAGAAGCATTTTCACTATTGGTCTCAGATTTTTTAGGACCCCATCATAAGCACACGCCAACATACACACATCCCCTCTGTTTAACTTTCTGACTGACACTTGATCAGTCATTTCAATGTGTTTAAGGGAGTAATGTATAAAAAGGCCATCTATTGTGCTTCTCAGTATACATTTCAACTTCTGAACTTGGGAATCTATGCTTATACACCAGGGATTCATTTATCCAGCTATAGCATAGCGGTTCTAATTGGAATAGGTTGGTATGTGGAGAGTGATATGTTGTGCATTGAGAAAGCTGATGAGTGGATAATATTGCCATGTGTTTCTGTGCCAAGTTTGCGCCAGTGATGAGCTTGGCAGACGCATTGCTGTCTGCATATGTGACTGATGAGCTGTAGAGTTAGAGCACATACACACTCCAGGAAAATGCTTTGACTGCTGAGCCTCACCCATGCATGCATTGTATTTGTCAGGATTATACATGGAAACACACACACACGTGTGCTGCAAGGCGACTGTAAGGCTACAGGCACTATGAGTGATTGGCTGCAATAAAGACCCCAGGTGGTGAGATGGGTCACGCTAAAGGTTGACAGAATCAAGGCAGGGAATTTGTGGGCATCATTTTTCTTTGTGCCATTGTGTACTTGGTGGGCTTAGTGCTGCCATTTCAGTCACCACCAATGAGTCGAGGGTTAAACCTTACGCATGATGTGTGTTATTGCTCACAAAGAGGGTAATGGAAAGTGTCTTGACCTTGTGTAAATCTTATCCTGTAGTTTTTGGTTTCTGTCTGTCTGCCTATATGTATGTGTATGTCTATCTGTCAGTCAGTGTAATGTAATTTAAAAGATTACTTCTTGTGGGCGGTACTTACGACTACATCCAGTGTGACCTTTCCAATGCGATTCTAGAAAATGGTTTCGCTAGGAAATACCCTAGTCCTCAGATCGTGCAGAGCCCTTTGAAACTGCATTGATTTGGACTTCAACAATTTGGTTACCATTGAAGTCCATTGTGTGGAGAAAAATCCTGAAATGTTTTCCTCAAAAAAACATAATTTCTTTTTCACATTTACATTTATTCATTTAGCTGACGATTTTATCCAAAACGACTTTCAATTGCTATATATCAGAGGTCGCACACCTCTGGAGCAACTGGGGGTCAAGTTATTTTTTATTATTTTTTTTTTTACAGTAGTATCTCTTCCTCTATCAACCTATCTATCAACATAATGGTAGATTAGGGTAAAATTGACCATTTTCTAAATTCTTGTATTCTGTTCTGGCAAATACAATGATACTGAATGAGAATTAAGTTAAATGTGCATAATAAAAATTAAAAATTCCTCCATACACCTCTTACAGTATGTCTAAATTACATTTATGTTTTTAATTAGGGTATTGTTATGAGTATTTTAAACAAAGGAGCACACATATCAATTTAAGAGCAGTGGCTGACATGTTTATTACAGCACATGTATTTTATGCCTCGTTGTGGGTATAGGAAACTTCTTCTTCAGCTGTGGATTTGAAAACTGACACTATACAGTGCTCTTGGTTTATATATAGTGCACAGCATATACATTGTATGATTATACACTTCAATTCACTTTATTGAACCTCCTTGTACTCCCAAAACTCTTTTGTACACTTATATATAACTAATGATATAATCCTATAAACTTAGGGGAGCCTCATTTGATATATTTTCTTGCTCGCACCACTGTGAGAATAACCAGTTGCCTAATGAAAGGAGGAAGAAAAAGAAAGAGGGTGGTGTGTATTCTTCACTATCAAGTATAAAGGCACAACTGCTCCGAATATTATCGATGCCCCTTTTAAAATACCATCCACTTTTTTTTTCCTAGCTAGATTCATGGACATGGATATTTCTTTTGTTAGTGTTTGAACAGTGCTGGTACATTCCCCTTACCTCATACACACATCTCTCTCCCACACACCACGTAAACAAAATTCGGACAGGATAATCTTTCCTTTTCACACTTCACTAACCGAGGGTCAAAAGCCCTTGGTTATTGTTTACATTAATGTTAATAATTTTGCTTGGGTTTCCCCATACTGCCTTTTCCCAGCGCGATTTTATTCATGCTGCTAGGTCTGGACACCATGGACCAGATTTCTGCCTCAGCGAGGGGACCAATCACAGAACAGGGAGGGAGCAGCAAGAAGATGACGATGTCTATGCGACACACCTGAAGCAGTTTGTTTATACCTATGGCTCTAACATGGCAGCAAACGCAAAGTTACCTTTCGATGCAGCCTTAAGGACGTTTCACAGCGCAAGCGTGAGCGACACTTGAGCAGCGCGTCAGCGTAACTAAGGGTGCGGATTCCAGCTTGTCCGTGCAAAACTTATGTTGTGCCCCGCTTCGCTTTATTTCCAACATGACATCATGACTTTTGCGTAAACATACACGGCACTTTCAAGTCAAGTGCTTTCAAGTCAAGTGGCGTGTTATCTATATGCATTTTGAGTTATCCGCGTGTATCCACATGTATGTCTACGCCGTCAAATGTCCGAGTGATTCCAAATGTCCAAGCGAAACGAAGCAAAATGTAGATCTACATCTGGGGAGTGATATATTTTTTTCCTAGGATGGTAGGGGAAGACTCATAAATGCTATTAACCTCAGTGATGGGTAGGTTTAGGGACAGGGTTGGGGTAGGTCATATTTTTATATATACAGTAATGTAACGTTAAGTCAACGGCGTTCATAAACACGCTGAAATGCGAATATGCGTGTTGATAGCACGCCAAAAATGGAAATTTGAATTGGCGTGTCATACATACGCCATTTCATGAGATCAGTCTGTTATTCCTATGGGTGATGTCACGCGACAATAAGGCGCCCGCAAAGCACCCCAGGAAGGCGGCGTTCATTTGGAAAAATGCTGCGCATCAAAATGCTGGCCAACATGGATCAAATACGAGAAAATGAACATGTGGTTCCTAGACCCAAGTCTCAATAGGTTAACCAGGCTATTAATAATTAGGCATTTTCAGGAAAAAAATGGTTTATGTGATAATTAATCAGTGTGAAATACTAAACCAATTTTTTCTCTCTTTCTGTGTTTAAATATTTTTGCATCTGATTTGAAGCAGCCATGAACATCCAACAGGCAGAATTAGAATTGTCGTATTCCACTGAAAAACATAACAGCATTCAGTTTGGGGATGAGCTTATAATGACTGCATTTTTGGAGAGGTGATCTAACTGCTGACCTTAAAGTTTTTCTCACTTTTTTCTCTATTTGTCTCTCTCAGTAGCTGGTCTTTTTTTAAATGATCGGTGTTTCTTTCCTTCTCGCTTCTTCTTTTCCAGCCCCCTTCTCAGTGTATTAGAATCTGCCTGCATCTGGTTTCAATTTGAGGTGTCCTCATGAAGTCTTGCTGCTCTCACCCTTTTCCTGATGTCTCAATAACAGACTGCTCTTAGGATCCTCGCAGGCTTTACACAAACAGACATGACTATTACAACAAGTATAATCACTGCACTGTTTAACCTTGCCAGTTCAGTTACAATACAAGTAAATGTTTCATAGTTTGACTTTACAAAGGTAAAAGTCTACAGAAAAGCTGATGAGGAACTTCTGGATGAATGGTTTACTGCCTGTCTCTTGAGTACCAATATCCCTCTGAGTGTTTGACTAGTGTGTGACTCAGACTCACTGATCATTACAGGAGGGTGTAGGGAGTCTATTCCTGTTCCACACTCTCCCAAGCACCATCCATTACAGTTTGAGATCCATCCTGTGAACGTATCTGCCATTACATGGCCCAGTGTGTATCTTTTATCAACACGAATAATCTACAATAATCTTGTACTTACTCGTATCAACACACATCTTATTCTGTTGTTCTTAACATTCTTTTCAACACACACACAACTACATTTTTACCCCTGGGATTATTTCCACTTTCCCCTTCCCATATGCAGTGCATTTTCATGTTCCAGTCATGTGTCTCAACATTTTCATACATTTAAAAAAGGAAATCATTTTAGTTCATTTTATTAACTATTATCACAATTTATTGAATATAGTGAAGTTGAAATTATTTGAAAAATGGAAAATGGTCAGTGTGTGTGTGTGTATATATGTATATATATATATATATATATATATATATATATATATATATATATATATATATATATATAGTATATATATGTATATATATGTATATATATATATATATATATATATATATATATATATATATATATATATATATATATATATATATATATATATATATATATATATATATATATATATATATATATATGTATATATATATATATATATATATATATATATATATATATATATATATATATATATATATATATATATATATATATGTGTATATATATATATATATATATATATATATATATATATATATATATATATATGTGTATATATATGTATATATATGTATATATATGTGTATATATATGTATATATATGTATATATATGTATATATATATATATGTATATATATGTATATATATGTATATATATGTATATATAGTGTTATATAAAATTAGTTCCTCAATTTTACCTCCCATCCAACTTTACCAGCCAACTTTTTATGCCAACTTTCAGATAATTACAGAGCGCACCAGCACAGTGCGTGTGTGTGTTTGTAACCATAGCGACAAAACAACCAACTTTCGGTTCCTGACCTGCACTTAAGCTTATAATTTCATTTTTAAAAAATATTTATGTATTTAAAAGTTGCAGAATGGATTCATGTGGAGACTTCAAAATCAACAGAGATAGACAGGCAATGCAAAACAAAATCTTTAAGTTATTGCTTAGCTTCAACAACACTAGTCTGTTTTTTGGTCTCAAGTCTCTTGGTCTCGACTTGGTCTGTCTTGGTCTTGGTCTTGTCTTGGTCTCGATACCCTCTGGTCTTGGTAGTGTCTTGGTCTCGGTTTAGGCGGTCTTGACTACAAGTCTACTAACCAATCACAGCATGTTTCGTATTTCAGAACAAGGCGCTTTATCGAAACAGGAACTATTTGCCTAGTTCGGGCCAGACTGGAGAGAGGTGCTGTAATAATGCAAAATAATGTGGGGTTTTTTAAACAGTCTAACACCCTAAAAACAAAATAAAGACTTCATAAAATGGCATAATAGGACTCTTTTGATAAAATGTAAGTGCTTAAGCTTAACCTGAGCATGTTTATAAAAAGTCTGGTATAACCTCTTTATAAAACTAGTTTATTCAGTTTCAACATTAAGACATTTGTAACAGAATTTTGCACTCTTAACTGAAGAGTTTGGAGTGCAAAAATTAGAGGATTGACTCACAAAGATAATATTAAGTTTCAAATGGAATCAGAAATATGTATTGATTTGGAAAACAGTAAAACAATTTTCATGTGCTCTATCCTCTCTTAAGTTGTAGCTGAAGCCAAACAAGTTTTGTAAAATCATATAGTGGAAGAGCTTTAAAAGATCAAGAGCACAGAGGGGCTTGACAGTCCACACACACTATATGAAAGAGATTGACACCCTATCAAAGGCTCAAAGTGAGTGACAGATCCCCCTGACAGCACAAGAACTATTTGAAAAATAAAGCATTGGCAGGAACTTGTCTTCACCGCCGTGGTTGTGACCTCTCACTCTGTACATCACCAGGCATCAACAATATTGACTCCCCGGCTGGAGATTAGCGCCTCTGCCTTTTATTTTGTTAAGGGATCAGCCTCTTTCATGTCCTTACCTAAATATAACTGCGGTCTACTATGTACTGCCATCACACTCCTGCTGGTATTTATTTTATGAGCACTGGTGGGACCAGCAATGCTCTGGTCTGTCCATCCCAGGCTTTGCAGGATTATCCAACAAATTTGTGTTTTATAACAGCTGTGTGTTAGGAGTCACTTGGGGCCTAAATATGGATGTGACATCTTTTCTTTTGAAAGGCCACTTGACCACTTTTTATTTTGTACAGTATATGTGCTCTGGTTGGTGCAGTATTTTGCTTATTTAAATCTTTTGGACTGGACATGAAATAATATATATTGTTCAGTTTTTGTTTAGTCTTTTCCGTGTTGTGTTTAGCAGTAATAGAATGAAAAATTGGGCTCACACACACGCACATTCCTTTGTGGAGGTCAGTCGTGTGTAATGGGGTAATGTGTGCTGGTCTGCTCTAAGTCCAATTGCTTTAAAGTGACATGAATCTGTTAGGCTGCGAGTGATCGATCTATTTATTACCCTATTTATGTAAAGCCAGGCAAACATGTGTTGACAGCGCCTGCTGCTGCCTGAAATACCATCGCCATCACTCACTATTTTATGGCCTTTTCTCTTTCCCTCTTTTGTTTGAAGATCTCTCTCATCAGAACTATGCACATATTATGATATGGTAGAAAACTGATAGCAGGTGATGATATTTTGGCCTAAATATTAACTATGTAAGTACATTTAAATGGAGATAATTAATTCCCTATACTCTATTTAGGAGATAGACATTTTGCAAAACAGAACAGGCTGTATCATATGATGTGTATGTACAGTATGTATGTATTGTTTGTTGCAGTTATATACTGTGTGCACAACCGTCATTCTTCAAAGAAACAAACTTTAGAAAGATCCAACTAATGGATCCCAAACAAATGTTGCTGAGATATGTTTATAGGCCAGCTGAACTACATTTATTTTGAGTTTAACTGAATTCCTCAAACAGACTTGTGCCCAACTGTATGCCTGCCAGCTGTCTGAGTGGAGTATTTGGTTCTTAATCTACTGTCAGCAGGTATTACATCCCTGTCATTTCAAATATCATATGCAACTACTGTTTGGAGGCCCTTTTTGATTCCTCTGTGGATGCAACATCAAGTGTGTTATTCTCAGAGGGTTTTCCTAACACCTCTATACTCTTAGGAGTAGATTTTAGACAAGTGCATGTCCCTTTTGAAAGACCTTCTGCAATCTGCAAGCCCGTCTTTCTAGGGAGAAAACATGAACCGCTTTGGGTCATGCTATCAGGATGGATGCCAGGGCCTTAAAGAGGGCTTCTCGGGGCAATCCGTGGTACAAGCGTGAGTGTTAACCCACTAGAGAGCCTTTATCTGCCATATGTCATGTTCACCCAAGCCTCTGGATCCCACTCACACTCATTCCCCACGCCCACAATCCTCCCTGGACAGATCAACACTCGCTCGTCATCCACCTCCAGTGATCAGCTTTATCTCAAGCTCTGAAGTGGAGGACATATTTGTTCTGATTTTTCCCACAGCAGGCCGGAAAAGAGAGACATGAGATTTAGAAGGAGCTGAAGGTTCATAGAAACCAGACATATCATAAAAAAAAAAAAAAAAATAGCCACCACCTGAACATGTTTTTTTTTTCATGTTTCTGAGCTTCCTAAATTTTGATATATTCTAAAAAGTATATTTTTTATATATTATATAAGTATTTAAGTATATTGTACAAGATTTTTTTTTAGATATGCATATTAATTGCATATGAAAAAAGGCTTCCGATCATATTACAGGTGAAAAATACACTGCTTTCTCTTTTATTTGTCAATCATTCTCCTGTTTGGCGTCAATATCAGGAGAGGAGGCGTTTGAACACACTTTGTCTACACCCTCCCTCTTCTATTCTCCCCCAATCTTCAACCCCCCTAAAACACACACATACAATCTCCCTAAAAAGGACAGAAAAAAAACACTTCACAAAAAAAGAACAAGAAACATCACATTGTCACTTTGCCTGAACAGTTCCAACTTCCAAGAAGTCCTCAGTCCCAGATTTCTTTCCATATGCTATTTGAAAGGCAACCTTTTCGTCTGCTGATTTTTGAAGGAATTTCCAACCTTCATGATTTTTAAAAATGCCTGATGGGTGGTGTGTGATTCACGCATCTGATTTAGCGTTGAGTAGTTTTCATTTATTTATTTATATAATGCATTATTATTATTTCATTTAACACAAACATCACTACGGTCATCAAATCAGAGACTCCTATTTTTCCCTAAGTCAAATTTTAAGGTCTAGGGGGGACCGTGCCTTTCTTTAGTTGCCCCAGACTATGCAATGACTTGCCCATTTCAATTAGAGTTCCCTCTTTGTTATCTGTCTTTAATCCAAGCTAAAAAACACTTTAATTGGATTGGCATTTAACATACGCATTATTCCACTCCATCTCATCATTTCAATGGGTGAAGCACCTATCTTATAGTAGCCTATTCTATTTAAATATACACCTGTATACTGTTGTTGTTTGCTTTTATGATTTTGGACAATGTAAATTGTATTATTTGTGCTAGCCTATATAAATAAATTACCATACTATATAATTTAATAGCTTAGGTACTGACAGCCTGAAATGAGTACTACTCTATGTGCAAAAGCAATGACCACAAGCAACTTTTAACTGAAGTTGGCAGGTGAAGGGACAGCCAACCTTCTTCTCAGTGAGGATTAAAAGCTGTCAGTGCCCTCCCGCTCACCCAACGCTGGTTCATGAGGTTACAGTATGTGAGAGCATACAGTTAGACTTGGTTTAGTCACCCAGCCTTGGCTTGTTTATACTGGATTACAAAGAGGGATGGAGGGGTTAAGCCTAGCAAGTTAAGAATATGGAGATATTTTAATGTGTGTGAAGAGGGTTTGTCTGATGCACGTGCGTGTTTAACGGACAACGACTGGCAGTCTCCCTAACTGTGTTTGTCTCTTTGCAAGCTTTTGACTGACAGGTACGAGATTTGCCTGAGCGCTTTTGCATGAGAGCCAACAAGGGAAAGTGAACATGGCGGATTAGCTGGGATTATGTTGTCAGAGGGAGGGTTGACGGACAAACTACAGAGGAATAAATTGGAAATCTGTTTGAGGAGTGTACCGCCCCTCCTTCCTTGCTCCTTCTCTCATCCCATTCGAAATGACAAGGGGAAAATCATTAATAATTCATAAACAAGGCTGGCACATTACCTATGCATCTTTGGCTAGCCATGTGTACGTATTTATAGTTCTCATTGGCTGGCTAATGTTATTTATTTAACATCATGACAAGTGAGTCATTGAGATAAAGATAAAGGTAATGCTGGGCCTGATGGATCTCATTTTCCCATGCCCTCACTCCTCCTTACATTAACTTCCATGCTGTAGTAAATTAGTGCGTACAGTCTGCTAAGATGTTGTGTTTTCTGTTAGTGTGCTGATGCAATTTTTTGGCTGATTTTTCGATGCATGTTTCAGTGATGTGCTAAAAAGGGTTTAAGTGGCTTTTAAAGTGTTCAGCGAATGCTGTAAATGCAGACTTATGTTTATGATGTGCTTCCCATGATTCACACCATTGTAATTCTTGTTACAATGTTAGGCTTCTGTTTGCTTGTCTGCATTAGTTTAGTCATCACATGTAGAGACCATTCCCCACTACACTCAAGAGCTGTCTGTAATATTGACTCTAAAGGTCAGATGAAGTAAACTATCTCCCTGACTGTTTATAATGAATCTCAGTTGCTATATTGACACGATTTTTATGCATATTTTAGGCTAATGGAACTCCTTAATTGGTATAAGTATAGTGAGTTTATATTGTAGGTTCTATTCTGAAATTATTTTGCTAATTATATTAAAACTTTCTTAGATTAGGTTTTCTCTTGAACCTTTTCAGATGTTTTAAATCTTCTCCTTTTAACTATTGTTTAAACCTGGAAATCTAGCAAATAGGTTTACATTTGTATGTTTTCATGCAAAATAATATCAACGAAAACAACAACACTAATAATAATTTCACATAATTTTCTCCTCAGTGCACAGATCTTAATTAGAATCGGGTTTATTTTAGAAATGCACGGCAAACAATATTAATGAGTTGACTGCATTCTGCGGAAGGTTGGAGCATTAAGGATGCATGTCTTGTACGTTAAACATATGAATATGCATTGGCATAGAAAATCTGCTCTCAGAATTTGCAATGAGCCAGTGCTGTGCTCTGAATAATAAGACATAAACAAGATTGCAATTTTACTTGATTTACTGCTAGATTGTTTCAGAATTAAACCAGGCATAATTCATTTGGAATGATAATTGGGTTTACATCAGATACATAATCTATAGCGAGGTATGTAAATTTGATTATATTATATAAAAAATGTCTTTCTATTAGGCAAATTTTAATATATTTATTTTAGTTATTTCCATGTTCCTTTGTAAGCCGTTTTAATTTATGTTTTAATTTAAAATTTCAGAAAAAAAAAGAAATGTGAGAAGAGTATGGAGTGAGTAATGGGACATCTAATTTCAATTTTTGCTGTCATACTTTGTTTACATTGCAAATATGATGACAGTGTGAGTAATATTTCTGTATATGTAATCCTCTCTGGCTGAGGATGTTTTAAAGGAATGTCTTGTCCTCCAGGGACATAACCTAATATCAATGTTTGAGCAATTTTACCAAACCTCTCCTGTTTCTCTCTCCACACACACATTGCCGTCTCTGTGTCTGTGTCCGTATACTCTGTCAAAACACTGAAGCTGACCCTGTTGCTTCCTGCCACAGTCTTTGCTGTCTGCTTCTGCTCTTTCACATTTCTCATATGAAACATACACACATACAGTACATATAACGGTTACTCAAGTTACTCTCCAAATTTCCCAGTGAGACACAAACAGTAATATAGGCTAATGTTGTCCAGTCAGAGGGGAAATTTGATAAAGTGGTAAGAACAATTCCAGAGAGGTGTGTAACAGTCTCCCTCTATCGCATTTGTATTCTCATCATTTATTTTCTTTCTTGGTATTTGAGACACTATGTTTGGGGACATTGTTTGTTTGAGGTTGATTGATGGGCCCACGTTCAACGCAACTGGAGACAAACATTAAACAGTACTCACCAAAACGTAACATGTATAAAGAATAATGGCTTTGCCGTAAAAAGTGAAGAGACAAAATCAGCATATATTAAAATATTAGAATGATTTCTGAAGGATCATGTGACATGGAAGACCAGAGAAATGGGTGATGAAAATTCAGCTTTGCCATCACAGGAATAAAGTAGGCATTTACTTATATTAAAATTAGGGCTGTGAAACGATTTATCACGATTAATCACATCCAAAATAAAAGTTTCTGTTTACATAATGTGTATAATTATTTTGTATATATAAATACACACATATGCATGTAGGCCTATATATTTATAAGAAAAATGGGTTATTAATATACCAAATATTTATGTTTAATTTTAATTTTGTGTAAACATATATAAAGTATATACATGCAAATATTTCTTAAATATATACATGTATGTGTGTGTATTTATATATACTAGGGCTGTGCAAAAGTTAATTGCGATTAATCACAAAATAAAAGTGCAATATATTTGTGTGTGCTGTATATAATTATTTTGTATATATAAATACCTATGCATGCATGTATATATTTAAGAATTATTTGCGATTAAATTCTCTGTATATATATATATATATAAATACATAATCTATATTATATAAATATAAATATTTTATATATGAATAACACATTTCTTAAATATGTACATGCATGTGTGTGTTTATATATACAAATAATTATATACAGCACACACAAATATTTTATGTAAACACAGACTTTTATTTTGAATGCAATTAGTCGCAATTAATTTTTGCACAGCCCTAATATATACAAAATAATTATACACACTACACACACACATATATTATGTAAACACAAACTTTTATTTTGAATGCAATTAATCGCGATTAATCGTTTCACAGCCCTAATTAAAATAAGAAATAGATAGGTTAGTAGAATTTTGTAGTGTTTTTAATCAAATAAAGGCCAATTCACACAGCACAGACAAACGGCAACAAACACGTTTGGGTTTTGTAGGTATCGGTGTGTCACCCCTGCCTTCACCAGACTGAACATGTTCAATCAGCATTTGTTGGGGCGGTGTGAATAGTTATTTTTCATAAAATTCGAAACCCTACTTGTTTGTTGATGTTTGTTTGTGTTTGTTGGCGTTTGTCTCTGTGCCTTGAATTAGTCTTATAATAGACTTATTTTAAGAAGAAGACAAAAATAGTAGATTGTACCGTTCCCAAACTGTAATGTATTGTGGTGTAAATTAGTCATTCATATTACAACATGCAATTTTTGGACTGATTTAAACCTGATTTTTTTTTTTTTTTTTTTTTTTTTTTTGCTACTTTGTGCATATAGAAAGATAGCCTTTGATGGTTTGATCATATGGTTTTTCACTTCTGGGACAGCTGACACGTGTTGGGGTAGCATAAGGTTCGCCATCTCTGCTCAGATCATTTTCCCCTCCCAGCATTCCTCAAGTCACGACCCTCAAAGTTGCCTTTGAGTTTGCAGGGGTCAGCAATGACCAAACACCCCAGATCATTCCTCCCCTTCACTCCTTCATATCTCTCCAACATGACTTCTTATCTTCTTCAGTTCTCCTCACCTCTGGAACCTGCCCCTTTTCCCTCAGATTCCCCAATCATGACTGTAGCGTGTGACCGGCCCACTGGCCCAAGTTCGACTCGGGCATGAACTTTGCTGGGAATAACAAAGATCCCCTTCCCCTCCTCCAGCCCTCTCACATCCCCACTAGAGAAGGAAAAGCAAGCGCTCTCCGTCCTTCTATCTAGAGTTCTTACAGACTGAAGCGGACGGTTGTTTGTTTCTGCCCGCAAACTCAGCAAATCTCCATTACTTCTGTTTTGATAAGCAAAATGACGCAGATAATCTTTGTTATTATTATTGTTACTTTTCATTAGTTTAATTCATTTCTCCTTGCGGGTTGAGATAGTAATGAGATCCAGACAGAACCAAACCTCTCTCTCTCTCTCTCTCTTCTCCTGCCTGTTCCAAAAAGGTTAACACTGCCACCTGCGGTGACCATTTGATCTATTGCTTACTGTATAACCACTTTACTGAATAAAGTCCTTCATTATTAAACAATGTCACATGAGAAAAGGTGCTTTAGCAGCATGACTGTGATTCTGCTACTGATATTTACCAACAGTACGATTACAAGTGTGATATTAGATTCAATACAACAGTAACAGTATTAAAAAAAGTAAACTAAAATAACTAATAGTTACAAGTAATTAATAATTAATAGTTAATTACACTAAAGAAACTTACTCAGTCTTCAAAACAAAGCCATAGCAGAGCGGTAGCATATAGTGTTGTTCCTGGATCAATAAGTAGTTAACAAATTGGTTAAATTAGGCTACGTTCACACTGCAGGGCCTAAAGTCATATATGACATACGATAGCCTATATAACAAGCTTTAGAATTGTTGGGAGGAGTAAAATTTACATGGTTGTGGTTTCAACAACCAGATACATTTAGCCTTGTCCCAGACCACCTTCTGAAGTGGTTTGAGCAATCAAATTTAAAGCTACACTGTGTGATTTTAACCCCTATCTAGCGGTGAAAAGGTATACGACCATTCAGTGAATATTAGTTTCTGTTCCTGTCAATTCTGATTTTCGTTTTAACTCGGGGCCAATGTAGTCCAAAATTAACATGGCTTCCAGTTAAGGCGTAAGCTTGAATTAACAGGTATGTCCCTCTTTGGCTAATGTACTTTCAAGATGGAGGGGCAACATGGCGACCGACATTAGAACCCCTTACCTGTATGTATTTTCAATGGCATACTATACACTCACTAGAATACTTTATTACTTGAACCAAAGTAAATATACATTAATGAGTACATATATTTTATAGTGTTTTTAGCTTAGAATAAACTAAAAGAGTTACACAGTGTAGCTTTAAATCCGTCTCAAATGCGCTTTCTGAGGGCATTTACACCTGGTCTTTTCATGATTGGATAGCTATCCTTTACACGAAGTGGCCAGGTGTAAACAAGATATTCTCATTCTTCATTATTAAATAAATCTGTGTTTCACATTAAGTGGCACAATTTGGACATTAATTCATTCCCTGCATGTTGTCATATAATTCCACAAAGTTGAATTTGCCTGTAATAATACTGTTTTAGATTTGAAATACTAATGTGTTGGCTAGCCCACAATTATTTGTCATGTACTATTTTTGTTGTATATATATAATTAAACCACACTGATTTTTTATCACTTTTTGATCATTATCATAATAATTATATATATGCACTTACCTAAAGGATTATTTGAGAACACAATATTGATACAGTGTTTGACCCCCTTTCACCTTCAGAACGGACTTAATTCTATGTGGCATTGATTCAACAAGGTGCTGAAAGCAGTCTTTAGAAATGTTGGCCCATATTGATAGGATAGCATCTTGCAGTTGATGGAGATTTGTGGGATGCACATCCAGGGCACAAGGCTCTCGTTCCACCACATCCGAGACTCTATTGGGTTGAGATTGTGACTGGGCATTTAGTACAGTTCATGAAACCAATTTGAAAATGATTCAAGCTTTGTGACATGATGGCCATAAAGGGATGGACATGGTCAGAAACAATGCTCAGGTAGGCCATTGCATTCAAACGATGTCAAATTGGCACTAAGGGGCATAAAGTGTGCCAAGAAAACATCCCCCACACCATTACACCACCACCACCAGCCTGCACAGTGTTAACAAGGCATGATGAATCCATGATCTCATTCTGTTTACGCCAGATTCTGACTCTACCATCTGAATGTCTCAACAGATATCGAGACAAGGCAACATTTGACCAGTCTTCTACTATGCAATTTTGGTGTGCTCTTGCAAATTGTAGTCTCTTTTTTCCTATTTGTAGTGGAGATGAGTGGTACCCGGTGGGGTCTTCTGCTATTATAGCCCATCCGCCTCAAGGTTGTGTGTGTTGTAACTTCACAAATGCTTTGCTGAATACCTCTGTTGTAACGAAGTGGTTATTTCAGTCAAAGTTGCTCTTCTATCAGCTTGAATCAGTCGGCCCACTTCTCCTCCTGACCTCTAGCATAAACAACGCATTTTCTGCCACATACTGGATGTTTTTTTTTTTTTTCGCATCATTCTTTGTAAACCCTAGAAATGGTTTTGCATGAAAATCCCAGTAACTGAGCAGATCGTGAAATACTCAGACCGGCCACTCAAGTGACTCGGTCAGTGACTCACTCAATTAATCGGTTGATTGAATGATTCAATGACTCATTTGTAAAGACAGTCACTTACTGTCTTCAACAGTTGTAGCAATGTAACAGAAAGTGACTAAAATTGAAGCCTATGAATGCAGCAGTAATAATCCAGAATTATCCATGCATTTGTCATTTATATCTGAAAAGTGGGGTACAGTTGAAATGTATTTTTGAAGAGCAATATATCAAAAAATACCAATATTTCTACCCCACTGTTGCCACAAGGTATGTCACAGTGGATCTACTCCATCCAATAAATATTCAAGGCTTTACAAACGTGTCTGTGGATCCTCAAGCTCTTCACAAAAGTGGCTGAAAAGAGCTAATCACTCCCATTACTGTTTATCCCCTCCCTTAATCACCTTTGGCAAGACTGCTGAACAAATATTATCCCATTTTGCTAAATCCACTCTGCATGGCTACACTACCCACTTATGGCAGCTCCTGAGTTTACCTCGGGATTTAACAGGCTTGGGTGTGAGTGGCGGCGAGGCTGAGAACACTAATCTACACGCCAAATTTAGGATTAGCCTGTTGAGCCAGGTGACCTCTGGGGCCTGTCTCTGATTGGCCACATTGGAGAAAAGGCTGTGGATTGATTGGCTCTGTACACTGTAGAAGTGCATATTGTCTTGAGCGATCATTTTCAAGGTGCTCTTTTTTGTTGACTTGTATCATTTATAAGGAGCCAAAGGGCAAAGCATCTTTCTTACTTTTCTCGACCCTGATAAGAGTTCATGTATGTGGCAGTTGATCAAGGGGGTTTAAACAGCACTCTTTCGATTCCTTCCAAATGAGTGACAAAAGTACGGTATGCAACAGCAGACCAGTGTGAAGTGTCCGTACAATTAGTCAGAGTTATTTTCTTTCACACCAGTTGTATCTATGGTTCTTGCTTCACATTCTATCTAATATCTATTTGCTTATAACCTTTACATATTTTACACATTGCATTGAATAACTACTTGTTAAAGACAAGCTCGGAGTCATACTCTGTTAAACATGAGCACAAGCATCTGTAGAGTTGTCAGAGGATGATTTCTAATTTCTTTTGCTGATAACAAGCATTTAAAGGATTAAGTGGCATTCAGAGCGAAGATGAAAAACCCTCACCCTTATTCCCTATTTCTTTATCATTCTTTCTTGCTCTCCGTTTTATGAATGCAGAATGTTAAAATGCAGTTCATTATTTGGCTGCATGATTTTGACCTTAGAGTAATCCTACATGATTGGATTGATTAAGAGGCATAATTTGGACATCAATTATTTCCCTGCATGTTGTCAAATAATTCCATAGTCATTATGAAAATTTTCCTGATAATACTGTTTTTAGATCTGAAATATTAATCTGTAGTTTGTTATCCCACATGTATTTGTCTTTTACTATTTATATTAACTAAACCATGCTGATTCTTAGTATAGCCTATGCATGGGGCAAGTTAAAACGTTTTTTTTTTTATTAAGTTTTTAATCTTAATATTTTTTTTTATTAAGAAATTTTTTTATTATTCATTTGCTATTCAACTTCAAATAAAACTGTGCATTCCTTCTTTCAAGACAAATAAATACACTTTATTTATTCATTCATTCATTCAAATGTATGTTCTTTTTTCACTGATTTAATATATATTTTAATATGTGTATTTTATATCAATGTTTGGGTTATCTCAGTTGTTTTAACATGATAACACCACTATTTTCTTATTTAATGAAAGAGCTATTGAAATGGTGTTAATACACTGTAAAAATGAATTTGCTTTATCTAATCAATAGAAATTGTGGCAACAAATTACAAGCAATATTATTAATTAAATTTAACAAATTTGAATTGAGTAATACCTAATCAAATTATTCCTTAAAAGTTACCATTTAAAATGAGTAAAGTTTACACAAAAAATGTAACAAAAATATCTCACTAATAGACAGATGTCAAAGATTAATTGAGAACTCTTTATTTTATATTGCCAACATTGAAGACATCTGATGTTAACAAGCAGAATCACTGAAGGAGAAAACTCAGTAAATTTAAAACAAACCTAAATCAAACACCGATACACCATAATGGTGACTTAAATTGATGTTTTTTTTTGGTTGTTGTAAGTTTTACTCATTTTAAATGGTTAACTTTTAGGAAATTAATTTGATAAATTTTTATATTTTTTTTTTATTAGATAATGCATAGCCTATTCATTTTTACAGTGTATCTGACTGGTTTTAAATGCAAATGTTATTTTCAAAACTTTATAGGCTGGTAAAATTGTGAAATAATATTTGAATTTATATAACATTTAAAATTGATGGCTATCTTCTATTATCACACGGTTTCTCTCTCATGCTCCAATACATTTAGGACCAGTTTAACAAATTCCAAAACAGTTGAAATAATCTTACATAGTCAAGGTAACACATTACAGCATCCCAACGATCCTATAAAGAGCCAGATATCTGATGCGTGTGTTGGCTTGGGTCCTGCTGTATCTGGGAGACAGGTTGCTTTCACATCCTCCCATCCTGAGTTGTAATGAAACGAGCTGTCTTACCCAAACAAACAGGCTCTCTGGAGAGACATAACAGCTACCTCTCTAATCCGGGAAGTTGCTCTTATCACAACACAAATGGAGTGAAGAAGGGAATAGGCCTATGCAGTTTGTAAACCCCTCTATGAATATATAAGATATGGCAGATCAAGTAAAGAAATCTGGGAGTGAAAGAACCTTTCAAATGTGATATGATATGATATGCCTCAGGGCTATGTATTAAGTCCAACTGATTTGTTTGTTATCATTGATGTGGATGATTATATTTTCTTTTTATAGCTTGATATATTTTAAAATGAGTTTTTAGTTTTTGTTTTCAGAGAATGCAATGAGCATTGCAGCCAAAAAATCCTTGAAATTGACAACAAACCAAGTGCTATTTATTTATTATAAAGATATACAAACACTTTTCAAGCAAGCCATTCTACAAAAAGATTGTATTTAATACAAACATAAATCATAATATAAATAAATATGAATAAAGAGAAAAACTTTGTTCCTGTATTTTTATATTATACAGTAGTTAGGTTTGTATTGAACATCCTATAGAAATTTTGTTACAGCAGTGGGAAAAGAAAACGTGTAGAAAATCACTAAACAGCACAAGCATGATACGCTGATCTGTTAAAGAGGGATTTGGCAGTGAGAGGAGTAATTTGTGTGGCTGTCCTGATGTTTGGCGCCATTCATTAGACAACTTTATGGAGAGCTAAAAGCAGCTTCCAACATTCGTCCCACTCCCACACACACTGCCTTCCGTGTCAGGCACCGCACACTCAAACACACATTCAACTTGTAGTCACACTTTCAATAAGCCAGGTCATTCTTGACACCACGTTTGTTTTGCTGGGTCAAGAACAGTCGGCCATAAATATAAATAAGCACATTAAGATATCGTTCTGGATTTACAGATGTGGCAACAAATGGCTTTGCTACTCATACTCTATATTTACAAAGGAAGGTACACAAAGGAAAAGCACAATAAGTTCGTTTATATTGAAATATTGAACACAGATTTGTACTTTGGGAAATAAAAAATATATATATAAAAAAAATATATATATATAAGAAAAATATAAGAATGTATATATATATAGAAATATATATATATATATATATATATATATATATATATATATATTTATTTATATTTATATTTCTTTTTCAGAATCACATCAAACATCAGGAAAAAAAATCTTATCTTTAAGTTTTCTGTGCACTTCTTCTGTATATTTACTGCTGTGCGCTGCTTAAATCAACACATGTGTAATACATATCGGATAATAATTGAATAATTGAAAAAGATGTTACCCTTTTCCTTGGTGGATAAAAACTTAGGCCGCTGGAGTTTGTTTGGCTTAAAACAGCTGTGTTTTTACAACCTCTGAAACCTTACACAGCACAACCTTTGTTTTTTGTTTTTTTTCTTATATACTCGAACTACACCTGTCATATTCATCTCAGTTTAAAATACAACTGTGTGTGTGAAAGAGAGAGGGAGGCAAGTGGAGCACATCAAATTAAAAATCCTCTCCCGACCTACAGTAATTCCTTTATTCCGTTCTTTGTCCCAATTACACACATGGCACTTAATGAATGTGCAAATAAAATCAGACTGAAAGCCTAGACTCCAAGAACCAAAACTATTAAAATTTCATATTTAAATCCCAAACATTTGTGGAAAAATTCTCTGCAAGTTATCCTAACTTTGCTTTCTTGTTTACTCACCACTTTTAAGCCTTAAAACTTGACGGTTTGCCCTGCCTGCCTCATTACAGACATTTTGACCCCCTGTTGGAAATGAAATGATGCCCCCTGTTGGCACGGATCTTGTGGGGATTAGGACGTCTCCCAGGATCAGCTGGGTCCTGCTCTGTCCCAAAGAAGTAAAACAAATATTAATCAGCAATAGCTCTGTCACACACAAAGCGCACAGAGCCATAAGAGGATGGAAGGAGTTAGGAATCAGATGTTGTGGGAGCAGGGGAGTAAAGACACCCCTGTGTGTGTGCGTGCAGGAACAGTAGTTTACTATGGGACAGGAATGTTTGCTGTTCTCCCTGCCATCCTCAGGTTGGCAGAGGTCTGTGCCCGCACCATGTGTGCCAGTGTCAGCCAGCACTGCCTGCCCCGCCTCCACCTGCTCATTCGGGCAAAGCTACCACGGCGCCATCTGGTGCCCAGTGCAGCCACGCAAGCCATGCCATGTTTAATCAGCGCATATGAGCAAACAGAACGAGCGGGCTGAGCCAGGTGGCAGAGCCGGCTGCCCGTTTGACTGGGGGCCTGGGCGGCCAAACCCGGCAGGGGCATCAAAGCCGGCCCGGGATTTACTGAGTAACCAGCCCCTGAATCCACCCCCTTATTGGCTCCATTCATATTGAAATGTGTGATCAGAGGAAAGAGGGAGAGCCTGGTCTGGCCGGAGAACGGGCTGGCACAGCTGCAGGGATAAAGTTCCACCATGAGAGCAGCACTTTATTAGACAGCTAAGGCCTCATTGATTGGATTAGAGTTTGGGGTCATGGGTGGCAGTCTGTCTGTTTGTGTACGTATATATATATATATACGGTATGTAGAGGGCTGGTTCAAGGAAGTGTAATTTTCCACATTTCCTGACTTCGAGTACGTGTGGTAACCTGACTTGGTGGGTGCGTTTGTGAAAGGTTTGGTTCTGGTTGGTGCAGGACTTGGCAAAGCACAAAAGAGTGAATGAAACAGAGAATGGGCGGAACAAAATAGAAAGCAAAAGCTCAGGCCTGGTGTCTGCGCTGAAGATTGATTCCGCCCTGGCCTCTCAGACATGATCCTGACTGGTATTAAGTTGTAGCGCAGGAGAGTTGTTTTTTTTGTTTTTTTGTCAGACAACTGAAACAAGAATTAGCTGGTGACTTAAAGGTTTTCTCTGATTCCACTGCTAGGAAGCGAGACCCGTTTAGGAGCGATTGAATGTGGCTTACCAGGGATCACTGATCATCCTCTGAGCTATTTTGTTTAGGGTAAAGTGTGTGTGTGTGTGTGTTAGAAGAGAGAGAGAGAGAGAGAGAGAGAGAGAGAGAGAGAGAGTTACATTACAGTATATGATGGCTTTTTAAGATATGTAAAGTATTAACAATTTTGTGAAATTATAATAATAATTTTAACTGATTCTACAATGCATTTGAAAATATGCCAATTTTGCTTTTCCAACTTGTGATCTTATTCTATCCTCAAAATATTTCCAATTTTTTCACAACTTTATAAAGTAATGAAATCATATTTCCTCAGTTGTATTTGCTTCATTTTATATTCCATATTTTAATAAAGATTTGAAAATTTTATGGCAAAATTGGCATGATAGCAATTTCAATATAATCAATAAAATAATTCAATGTAATGAATATAAATTAATCAAAATATGAAAAATACTTAAATGATTCAAAATATCTCTCGTTTTAAGACATTTAGTATTTTATTGTGATTTATTTGTTATTTTTAGTTCTAAAGTTTGGTTTTGTATTGATTACATTTATAAGCCCCTGATTTGTTTATGATGTATATTTTTATACATTCTGTAAAATCATCACTGATGTGAGTTAATCAACTTTATCTGAAGCAGCATCTATTTTACATTCAATATTCGTTTTCTTGTTCTTTTAATATGCAATATCTTCAGGATCAAATCCTGAAAAGACGAGAGATGAAATGTAACAGCTTCAGACAGTTCCTTTTAATACTAGACATGTGGTTATGTAACTGCTACTTTGGACCTTTGCTTTGAAACTTTTTCCTGGAAAACAGCCTGTTGAGATTCCTCTGGCAGAAGCACAGCTCCCAGTTAGTCCTACACAGGTATGAACGCCAAAACAAAACTGCAAATGAAAATATTCTTCCTATTCCACCAAAGCGATTTTAACTGCGCCATCTACACAGTATTGTGAGACAGAGGAGTTGAAAAGGTTTGTGGCTAGAATGCATTAGTGGATCCGAGGGCCGGGGCTAATCCATTTTGAGAGTGTTTAGAGTCTCCAGCCAGCAGACCTCGGTGGAATCCCTGTTCAAATTCAGCCGGCCCGGCCAACCAGCTAGCTAGCCACTAACTGAAGCCACACTTGACATCTTATTTAAAGCTTATTGAGTGAAAGGACTTTGTGCCAAGCAATTTCACAGTTATTTGCAAAAGATAAACCTTGGATCTGGAATCAGAGCATTGTAATCTGACAGAGGGGAACTGTTACCGGAGCTAATACCCTGGGTTTTTCTTCAATGAGGCGATGTTCTGAGTGCATCTGAAGGGCCATCACGTTCACAAACTGACAACATGAGGAGTCCCGAATCACTCTGCATTGTTGGATATGATCATGTGTCAGTGTGCATGTTTCATATCGGATATCAGTTATAATATGCATCAACATTCCTTGTGTCCAAATATCTGTGGTATGTGTCCTTACTCACCGAGCATCAAAGGAAGATTTGTTAGTCTTTGTGGCAGACTGAAGCATGGAGAAGGGGAGGGCCATGAATGTGTGACGGGGAGAAAGGTCAAGTTCCTCCACCACGGCAATCTGACATATTCATGCTCTTTAAAATAACCTCTTATTGTAAACCTAAAATGATCGAGAAAATACAGGACCCTTGCCTCCTTTGATTCGTGCATCTCTTCCTAATTAATTGGTTCAGCATATAAACGCAAGACTTGTCTCTATGCTTAGCATTTTTCACGCTGAAGTCAGTAGTGACCGAGAAAAGATACAGCAGGTGTAGCACAAATGAAAGGGCACTTTGCCACTGGGCCACATGCTGATTGTTGACTAAACAGGATCTAGTCCATCAATAGTCTAATATTATCTGCAGTATTTCATTAAGAACCAGTTTCTTTTGACTGCTTAAAGGGATAGTTCACCCAAAAATGAAAATTTCTGTCAGTATTTACTCACCCACTGACCCCGTAAGACCTTTGTTCATCTTTGGGACATGAATTAAGATATTTTTGATGAAATCTGAGAGCTGGATCACTCCTCCATAGTCCATAGGCTTCTTGAGGGATTGAAACTTGCTGTCCTCAAAGTTATTAAATACATCGTTAAAATAGTCCAAGTGACTACAGTGGCTCAATCTTAACTTATCAAGTGTCGAGAACACTTTTTGTGCGCAAAAACTATTCACGGTTCCTACGGGTCCTTGAAATCCTTGAAAGTTTGTGAATCTGAAAAAATAAATTCAAGGCCCTGGAAAGTTTTTGAAAATAAACACTTGAAAGTGCTTGAATTTATTTTTGAGCAAAAACATTTTTTCAGGAAAAAAATCCATATTATTCCACTTCTGTCCGCTAATGTGTTATTTCGGCAACACTTACGTGGCCTGATTCGCCAACACTTCGTGACTTTCTTCATTTACGTTCATTGACGCACATTACCAACCCGATCTCACAACCAAACCGTATGAAATTGACGAATGATTAAAAAGTGGCTAATTCGTTAACAATTCATACAACTTCACTCGTACGAATTAAGTCGAATTTTGCTAAATCATACATATTTTACAAATTGGCCAATTCGTATGAATGACCTACCCATCACGCGACCTAAACCGACCCATCAGTGAGTTTCAGACAGAATAGAATTACGGTAACTTAATTGATGAGGTCGTACGAATTAGTATGAATTAGAAACATTTTAATCATTTCGTCGAATTCGTACGAATTGGTCCTGAGATAAGCGTAGCATTAACGTGTTACGTTGTGTTTCCTGCGTGCGGTACTTTGTGTTGTTCGTTGCCATGACGTTCACGTGCGAACAAACTACTATGATGGTATCCCACGTTTGTTATTGGACACTCCTTGAAAGGTCCTTGAATTTGAAGCTAACCAAGGTGTGGGAGCCCACGTAGGCTCACTATGCGCCGACGCTGGTCATATGTGACGTGCAACAACAGATCATACGTAATCGTGAGCTCGAATCATGGTTCAATCTCCGTTTAGGGTAGTTCTGAGATATTGAGCATCAAAGTTTTACATCCCAGCTGGCAAAACTGTTATGTAGTATAATCTTCTATTATAGCTTTATCTATTAACAGCGCAGTCTCATCCCAATTCGTCATATAACTGACGTTTTGGGACGTCTTTTGACCATTCGTCAATATACGACTATTTAGGGCCCCCTTAAACGTCGGTAGATGATGTTATGGCATCCTAACTTACCCCATACCTAAACCTAACCCTAAACCCAACTCGTCACCTAACTGACGTTAAAGGTAAAGCGTCAGTTGTATGACGACCCGGTGATCGTTATCTACCAATGTTTAATGCCTGTGTGGTGTAATTTTTGTAAAAAAAAAATAAAAGCAAAAAAAGATTAATAGCAACACAGTCTCATCCCAATTCGTCATATAACTGACGTTTTGGGACGTCTTTTGACCATTCGTCAATATACGACTATTTAGGGCCCCCTTAATAAACACCTAATGGATCAGATTATGTAAAAAAACTCAATTTCGACCAGAAAGTGTAGATAGAACCTTACAATTCTAAGCTCACGCGTTGTCTTTAATAACTTTTCGAGGCCAGCAAGTTTCAATCACTCAAGAAGCCTATGGACTAGTATGGAGGAGTGATCTAGCTCTCAGATTTAATCAAAAATATCTTAATTCGTGTTCGAAGATGAACGAAGGTCTTACGGGGTTGCAACAACATGAGGGTAAATACTGACAGAATTTTCATTTTTGGGTGAACTAACCCTTTAAGAAACCTTACAGCATTTTGATTAAATTGTCAGTCTGGCTTGCTAACACAATTTATAACACAGATTTAATCATTCAGTAACAGCAAGCAAAAATGTCATTAGAAACCAGGAAAGTCCATGTGATTATTTACAGCCGCGGCTCAAACGTAGTCATTTGAAACTATATTTCTCTCATAGTTTGCTTATTGATTCCAGGGACTTTTCAGGCCTGCAAGTGAATATTTGATCATTTACTTCCTCTGCAGGTGAAGAAAAAAAGACCAAATCTAAAACAGAAAAGGAGAGAAACCTCAGATATCCGGCTCTTAGTCCTTGCGTGTATTACCAAGGGATTGGTCTGTATGAACACACACCCCCTGATGGAGTCATCTGGTGAAGGCATGGTGCTGTTTTTTGGTTCAGAACTGATGGGAGATTTATAGCGGTTTCATTGAACCCACGCCTCTGTGTCATAAAAGTTTATAATATTTTTTCCAGGATGAAGATTTTTAAGCATATCTTTACCTCTAGCATGAAGATATAATTTACAGAGCCTGTAACTCACTGTGCTGTGGCAGAATTTCAAAGCATTAATACTGGACTGCTCGAACATGATAAATGACCTCTTTGACACTCCTCCGCTGAACACTGCACTTGGGTTATATACATGCAGACGGGGAGAACAGGCAGGATCGAGATTACTGTAAAAGTCAAGCAGTCTGATTGCTCACACTTTTGACTTTGACATTTACTTTCCCCATTGTTTGTGTGCTATACTCCCATCTGTGTCGTTTGGCTGACATTATTATCCTGTCAAAAGTTGGAACTGAATCAGGGTAAAATAATGACACACCATATTTCACACGCACACACACACATATGCCCATAAGCACAAAAAAAAAAAAAAAAAAAAAAAAAAAAAAAAACATTTTTTCCATCTGTGATTTCTGAGGTCCTAGGCTCTGGAAAATTGAATGAATCCCTTGCAGTGCTCCAATACACTTGGTTTCTTGTATATGTCCACCACTGTAGTGCAACATATATTTTCAAGTGCAAAATTCTCTTGTAGTTTTTCTTTTATTCTCTTCCTCTTTCTCTTCAATCCCACAGGCAGCATTTTCATCATAACTCCACATGAATGGCCCTTCTAACGGCTGGTTGTTTGATTGTCTGCACATTAGCTCCCCTTTGTGGTGTTGAGAAATCGTACATATTTTAAACAGAAAAAACACCTGCCATCTAAATAAGCAAACGGAAATGTGTTTTATTTAGGAAGGTTTTTTAAAATCTTTTTTTATATGGTCATACATCAGTTTATTATATTGCACCTATATTTTGTTGAGAAGAAAAAATATACACATACAAGCACACATGCTCACAAAAACTGCACTCAAGTGTCTTTAACATATATAAAACCAACAAAGTCTATCTGCATTTAAAGTGCACCTCAAGTGCTATTATATATTATAGAGAAGCACATGAGTTCAAATAGGTAGAACAGAAAAGTTTTCAAACTGACTAAATCTGTGAGTTTATGAAAGATTAATTAAGCAAAGCTGTAAAAGCATCTAATTTAAATATATGATGCATGTTGTTGTTATGTGTGGTGATATGTCTTTTAGTTTCGGGTGGGTAAGGTTCTTAAGTATTTTTAAAGAATGCTTTTGAATTATGCTATCCAGAGCTGCATATATTTGATCAAACATAAAGTTAAAACCATAGTGTTATTACAGTTTAACCGTATTTTATTCTGCTAATGGAAAAGTTGAATTTTCAACAGTATTACTCCAGTCTTTAGTGTCACATGATCCCTTAGACATCATTGTAATATCCTGATTTGTTTCTCAAAAACATTTATTATTATCAATCTTGATATTATTTCCATTTCTATCATTCCAGGATGCTTTGATGATTCTTTGATGCATGAATAGAATGAATAGAACGTTCAAAAGAACAGATTTTTCAAATGGAAATCTTCTGTAACATTATAAATGTCCTGACTGTCACTTTGATTAATTTAATGTACCTCGCTGAATAAAAGAGGAAAAATATAAATAAATAAATGCTTTTGAAAGGTGTGTGAATACCTTAGTATGAAAGCGAACATAGCACAGTACAGTGTCTTATCAGAAATTATTCCTTGTTCTATTGGATCTATAGGCTCATTCTCATTCAAAGGACCTTAATCCAAGGCCACTCTGTCTTCAGTAATTGGTTGAGATATTTTTAAACGTCTCTGTTTATTTTTTGGAGGAAAAAAAATGTTTTACCTGTGACTCAGGTAATCAACGCCCTGTGCAACAGCAATTACGCACACCTCTCTGTGGGTGGCTTTAGGGCTGAGGGCCAAGGCTGTGGTGCTGGAGGAGCTTCCATTATGTAAGCCTTCCATAAGACATGCTCACCACCGGCTGCCCACACACAGCCGACTTAATGCTACGTTCCAGCGAGGCTGGAGCTCCTCTGTGTTGCCACAGAAACGGATGTACAGTTTCTAACCAACACAGAGGAACGATTTGGCACAAGTTTCAGCCTCTGCCGACTCGAACAGGCCTCAAGGTAAACATTCACAGCAATCATAACCACACATCAACGTGTGAAAACCACCTTCTCAGACATGCAACTCTGACCACGTCCCAGATCGTCTTGATTGACATAAGGCCTCTTGCATGTTTTTAAGGCCGGGTCTCAGCCAGGTGAGCTCTGGGCCTGTTGGGGCAGATGTGCGGGCACTGCTGGGTGGGAGTTACCCTGAGGGCCAGCGTGGCTGAATTAAAACTCAAATCCTCCTGAGCTCCACACAGGATGGGTGGGGCACTCAATCACACTTGGAGAACACGGAGAAAGACACATCAAAGCACTGGATTCATTGATTGATCATTTTAATGGGAAATGTAAATTTGACAGTAATATGGAAAGACATGTCAATGTCATAAAATGTTTGGTGTCATTTCATTTTTATTTTTTTTTTAAGAAGCTACACTACTGTTCAAAAGTCTGGAAGTTTTTTTTTTTTAAATCAATTTTAATTACTTTTTTAAACCAATTTTAATTACATTTTTTTAACTATTTTAAGATGCATTCAATTGATTTACAACGTTTCAAAAGATTCTAATTAAATAAATGCTGTTCTTTTAACTTTCTATTCATCAAAGAATCCTGAAATAAAAATGTAAAAAACTGTTACTATTCGATCAAAGAATACATGAAGAAATGGTTCCCACAAACAATATTTAGCGCGCAATTGTTTTCAACATTGAAAATAATAAGAAATGTTTCTTGAGGACCAAATCAGCCTCTGAAGGGTCAAATAAATGCAGCCTTTTATGAGACTTTTCAAAAACAACGAGCTGACCGACCCCAAACTAATTATGCTTGTGTGATTTGAAACTTTTAGTTTAGTTTCATAGTTTTACAGTGAAATAACTAACTTCATTGAGCTGTTGCTACCTCTATCTCACGAACCAATTCGTCACGAATTCGTACGAGTGATTAAAAAGTGGCTAATTCGTACTAATTCGTACGACCTCACTCGTACAAATTCGATATCAATTTTGTCTAAACCCACGTGACGGTTAAGTTTAGGGGCGGGGTTAGGGGTAGGTCATTCGTACGAATTCATACCAATTGGCCAAATTCGTAAAATATGTAAGATTTAGCAAAATCGTACTAATTTGTACGAGTGAGGTCGTATGAATTGTTACAAATTAGCCACCTTGGTAAAATTGATCCAACGATTCCGTGCAGATCGGGTTGGCTATTGGAGTAATATGTAGCTTAAAAAGAAAACTAATTGGGCGTCATGGGATAAAGATTTTTATTTTTAGCCTGCAAAATGTGATTACATTTAACAGCAGTAGGCCTGACTGGAACATGCATAGCCAGCCAAACATTGTCCCTTTCATGCGTAAAATTTGTTGTGACCGATAGCATTATAGTCACACTACACAGCTTTTAATTGGGAAAAGCTTGTTTCTAGAGTAATCTACTGTTTTGAATTTGAATACACGAATCTGTGTAGCTTGATAACCCTATCAGTTTGAACAAAGAGACTAAAAGACATAGAGGTCTCCAAATCAAGGGAAATGCATGTATTTAGTGTCATGCAAGCTGGTTTTGAGCTTTTCCTAAAGGCACATACATAAGCTCGGCTTTTCCCTCTGAGCTCCAGAGGACCCAATAAAGCTCCTATCACAGAGAGGATATGGGGCATGTTTGTCTTTTCTGACACAAACCTCAGTGTCTCACAAATTAAACCACCATCGCACAAAACAGATGCAGCCGCATGCTTTCATGCCCTCATCAGCTTTCTGTTGTGATGAGGCCTCTCACTGTTGGATATTGATGAGTTTATTTTTCTTTTTTCTTTTTTTATTAAAAAAAATATTTTTAAGGCGTCATATAGTGACGCTTTTGAAAATTCATATCGTCGCTGTCCGATGAAAACCGCGTATGTCCATTTTGACGATTTTGAGATTTTTTGATGGATAGAATGTCCAGGTTCATTTCCGTATACAGCATGCTTCACATTATCTAAATGACCAATGAAAAGTTGTGAAATCATGTCATCTGATTTCCACGTATTTCCATTTGCTGTCAAAGCTGTCAATCACGCAGCGTATGGTATCTCCCTGCCCTGTGGAGGCATCTCGCCAGTCTCGTAAAGTTTCTCACCGGTCTCGTCTCTGAGACCCATACACCTGGTATTAAAATGCGATCTGTATCCAGATAAGTTATCCGGATTATACAAAAGGCATGTGAATGCAAGGTATAAATACGTTGTGATCAGATAGTGATCGGATCTGCCTGACCATCTGGAGGTAATCTGGCTTGCATTGTGTTCGGATCTTTACTAGGTGTAAACGCAATCTGGTTGTTGAAACCACGCATGTAACGTTATATTTTACTCCTCCCAAAAATGCTAAAAATAAATGAGTGAGAGCGTGTTATATAGGCTATATGACATGTTATAGTCAGATATGACGGCGCTACTGCGATACGCATCACCGCAGATGATCGTGTATTCATCAAATGTGGATTATATAATGACACTGGCAAGAATATGGTTACATTTAAAGAGTGTTGTGCCAAGCATGACAACGCTACGTCCAGCTGCTTTTGAAATTACGTGTTTTTTTCACTTCCTGAAAAGTAACCGTTTTGGACATACGTGAGTTTCATCGGGCAGCGACGATATACATCCAATGCACATGGCACCCTTTAGCGTCAATATGAGACGCAGATATATATGGGCCAGATGGTGCCTCCTAGTGGTATAACCCTAACCCTACCCAAGAACTAAACCTACCCATAACCGAAGCGTCTTATATTGACGCTAAAGGGTGCCTTGTGAGTTGGATGCATACGCATTGTCAAAAGCGTCAGTATATGACGCCCAAGGATGAGAATGTGTTGCGTATTTCCATTCAGAAGTTTGGGAGTTAGTAAAAATAAGAATATCTTTATTCAGCAAAGATGCATTAATCAATGTCAGTAAAGAGATACTGTAATGTCTGTTCATCAAAGTACACTGATAAAAGTATATCACAGTTTAAAAAAAATATCAAGCAGCTCAGTTGTTTTAAGCATTAGATTAATAAGAAATGTTTATTGAGAAGCAAATCTTAAAAATGATTTCGGAAGGATCATGTGACCGAAGGCTGGAGTAATGACGCTTTTCCCATCACTTAAAATTTTAAATTGTATTACTATATTTGTTATATAAGTGTGGCCTTAAAGGGATAGTTTACCCCAAAATGAAAATTCTGTCAAATTCTGTACTCAGACTGTCATTCCAAAACTTTTCTGTAAAAAGAAAACAAGATATTTGAACAGTTAATAGGCTCATTGAACCACATTGACTTTCATTTTATGGACTATATCTTTTTTTTTTTTTTTTTTTTTTTGAGAATTGTCATTTTTTAAGGACGGTGAATTATGTTTTTAAGCACTCCTTTTAAAAAGCTATACACACCCTGTCTGAATTGGACCATTTAAATCTCTGAATTTCTTAGCAAATTTGCGTGGCAAAGTTCTCATTTGAGAAGAAGGTCTTAGTACTAGGGAAAAAAAGTGAAAGGATCTGTCCCCTAGCACTCTGGTATTGAGGAGGCATTACATATTCACAGGGGGGGATCTAATGCAATTATGAGTGTTGACTTACACCATGTGTGGCCCCCTTCTGCTGCTCTGTGCCACTGGCTGCCCCGGCCAGCCAAGAGGAGATGAAAAGACACAGAACGGGAAGCCAGTGTGGCTCTGTTTGTTTTCAGAATTTAGCCCATCTCCCCTCGTGAGAGGCGCTATCTGAGACCCCTGCCTAATTAAAGTTACCCAAGAAGGGAAGGGAGCGCGCAGAGAAAGAGATGTGTTTGGATATGAACCCAACTCAGAGCACACCGAAAGTCGAAAGTGGGTTCGGCACTGTGGGAAAATATACATAATGTATGATGTGACAGCAAGTAGCCTTGTTAGTTGAGTATGAATGTTTGTTTAAAATATTAGATAAGGCTTCTTTATTAGCAGCCATCTGAGGAGGTCTCCCTTTAGTGTCTCATTACTGATGCTGTGCACACTAAGGCCACCTCAATTACCTTAACCTCAAATATTGTCAATTAAACAGAGGAAACAAACAAGCGAAAAAAAACCCTCCTTTTATGTCGTTCCTTCGTAGTTATTAGTCCCCTCGCGAGATAATCTCATGCGCGTCGATAATCAGCCGAGAGGACGTGTAGGCCCACTTTCTGAACTTAAACACGCCTCACACCCTGATTGTTTGACTTTCTTATATTTTGACTTTGTACCCAGGGACCACGGTGACATTTCACAGGTGTGTGTTTTGTGGCAGAGTTGATATTAAGCAAATCTGCTGCTGCTTATATTTGCGCTTAGGGATTTTAAAGTGAAAGCAAGCACAAGCGGGAAAGGTTTCCGACCGCCCGAGGGGAAAGCATTCGATATTTGCTAAATAGATAGAGCCTCTGAAAGCACTCCCAGTATGAGGTTTAAACACACACATTCCTCCCCCGTAAGTAAATGTTCATATTCAATAAATGCTCTTCTACGCTTTTAGCCAAAGTAACACTGCGGACTCCATTCAAACAGGAGGTGACCTTCCATTCAAAACCATTATGGGACGTTTCCTGCTCTATTCTACAGTAAAATAGAAATGATGGTAGATCTTGATGCTGTGGATCTGTAGATCAACAGATAAAGTGACAAATCCATTGGAAATCTCCAAGCAGCATATGGTGTAAGATTTAAGCCTGTGAGCTATTGAACCTAAGGCCAGGCTTAGCTGAAGGTAACAGACAGCATATATTCTAAATGTCTCTTGTCATCTGTATCTCTGTTGTGTGGGAGGTAGACAGAGAGTGGTGTTGCACGTTTTATTTATCCTTTCACACCCATGTCCTTTTGTGCAACTCTTCTGGGTACACTGCAACAAACATTATCTGTGTAAGACAATTTCATAAGGCAAGCCTTTGTTTCATTGCAGTCAAAACATGCAGAGAATCATGGGTGTTGAGGCCCATTCTCTAATTTATAAACCTGACGGTGTTTCTTAACGCTGCAATTACATAATTACTCCTTAGACAAACATGCTAACCATCCATTTGCGGTGGTGTGTTGTGTGTGTGTCCCTTCAGATATGACACAACAAGACCTCAAATCCTCTACATGAGCATTAGAAAACCATCACAAACAACCCTTGTCTCAAACCTTTTCTCCTGTGTTGGGGAGTTGCTAAAACTGGAGAGTTTCTAACTTCATTATAATATTGGTCGGCTGACAGTTTTTTTGTTTTTTTCAAAAAAGTAATTTTGTAAATGCTTCAGTTTTGAATAGTGAAACTTTGTGTTCATGATACATTAAATTAAATATTATACAGTATGTTCATATATACAAACTGAATAGTTAAAAATGTATTTCTTACACCTCTGTTCAAACGTTTGGAGTCATGGTTAATGTTTTTGAAATAAGTCTCCTATGCTCTACCATTTATTTAAAAGGGGTATAATTATTTCGTATATATATAAAAATAATCGTAGTGCTGGGTAACGATTAAACACCGATTAATCGCATCCAAAATAAAAGTTTGTGTTTACATAATGCATATATGTTTACTGCATATAATTATTTTTGTATATTTAAATATACACAGATGCATGCATGTATATATTTATGAAAATGTGTTATATATGTATAATTTATATATATATAAAAGATTAATATTTATATATAATATAAATAATATTATTAAATATTAAAGTATAAATATAAATGCAATATATACATTCACATATTTCTTAAATATATGCATGCATGTGTTTGTATTTTATATATACAAAATAATTATATGCCACACATGTATTATGTAAACACAAACTTTTTATTTTGTTGCCCAGCACTAATATATATATATATATATATATATATATATATATATATATATATATATATATATATATATATATATATATATATATATATATATATATATATATATATATATATATATATATATATATATATGAAATATATATATATATATATATATATATATATATATATGAAATATATATATATATATATATATATATATATATATATATATATATATATATATATATATATATATATATATATATATATATATATATGGTAGTAAACAGTATTATTATTACAATTAAATATAACTATATTAATATATTTTGAAATTCAATATATTCACGTGATGGCTAAGCTGAATTTTGAGCAGTCATTGCTCATTTTCAGCGGTCAACTTAATATTTTGGTGAAAGCCATGGTACATATTTATCAGAAAATTCTTTAATGATAGAAAGGTCATAAGAACAGCATTTATTTCAAATGACAATCTATTGTAAAAGTATTAAATAAAAGTAAACATGCCTCACTAAATAAAAGTATTCATTTATTTCATTAAAGAGTTCAGTTAAAATCTTACTGACCACAAACTTTTAAACAGTAGTTTATGTAATGTAACCAATAATATTGTTCATTGTTAGCTCATGATGCCTAATGCATTAAAGTATGATTGAAGTGCCTCCCAATGCTGCTTTTGTCATAATATTATAACTCTATTTAATAAAACGATCCTCTCATTACCAGTAAAGTTACCAGTCAAATAATTATTATTTACTCCCTTTAAAAATCCCCAACATTGGCTATGCTAATCCAGTGTCAACTAACTTCAAGCAAGGAGATCCGCTGCAGTGCAGGTGTGCAGCTTCAGTGTTGCTGACCTGTCCTAAGCCCTTCCAGCCACGTTTGATAAGGGGTTTCCCTTGCTATAGCAGCCAGGACTGTGTCACTGGATCCGGGTTTGCTGTGTTGAGCTTTAGGCTGGGGATGTCTGAGGCATTGGCTGGCATTAACACTAATGGCCCGGATTTACTGCTAAAACACGGCTTCTACCAGGGTGGTCTTTCACCGACTTAGGGACGCATTCTTCCATGGCAGTTTGGGCTTTGTGTTCATCTGAACTAGGCCACTGTCTTTTTCTCTGAACTCTCTCTCTCTCTCTATGTGTATGTGTGTGTGCACGCTGTCTGCTCTCTCTGTCTCAGGTACTTGTTTTAAAGTTATTCATTGCCACTGAAGCTTGAGTGAACCATCAATTAAGACAATCCAGAGGCTGTGTTTTGTTCATGTTCTCTGCCAAACCCTTTGAGCTCTGAGTAGCACACGAAAGGAAACCTAAAAGAAGCACACCTCTCAAAGTAAAGAAATGCTAAAGAATACAGACAACCAAAACTGAATTTTATGCCTCGCCACCACTGTTACAACTTCAAACAAACTTTCAAGTAGACATTCATTTATAATGAATCTTGACTGAAGTTGTTCATACTTGCTAAGGTCACAATGACGTTTTATTTGTTCACTTGTATTTCCACATGAGAGGAATTCCATCTGACAAAGTCTTCATCTTGATTTACCTTCGCACATAAATCACTGCAATTACAAAGATCAACTGACATAAATACGTTTACACTTCAAAAGCGTCACAAGTGAGTTTTTCTTTATTCAGATCAAATTCAATTTGTCTCTCGGTCTTTCACAGTCACGCTTGAGATCCTGACCCAGAGCCTACATGGTCTAACCAGTTTGTCGGCAACTGCGCCACCTGTCTAACAATTTGGTTAAAATAAGTTTCACCAATTCATCTTTCAGATGCATGGAATTGCTTGAACGGAGGTTTTTCATCCTTAAAGGGTAAGTTCACTAAAAAATGAAAATTAAGTCATTAATTGCTCACCCCCATGCTGTCCCAACCCCGTAAGACCTTCATTCATCTTTGGAACACAAAATATATTTTTGATGAAATTTGGAGAGGTGAAAGAGATTCCCACGACGCATGCGCGAAAATTGCGATCTTTTTCAACAACTTCAGTTCAGTTCTCGCGCATGCGTCGTGGAAATCTCTTGAACTCTCGTCTCAGGCCTACAAGGAAGAAAAGGAATAGTCGAATAAAGTCGTTATTTTTGTTTGTTTTTTTCGCACAAAAAGTATTCTCGTCGCTTGATAAACTTATACTTGAGCCACTGTTGTCACATGGAATATTTAAACATTTTCTTCATTGACTTTCTGGGCCGTCAAGTTTCGATCCCTTAGGCAGCCTATGTAGCAGTGATCCACCTCTCAAATTTAATAAAAAATATCTTCATTTGTGTTCCGAAGATGAACGAAGGTCTTACGGGGTTGGTACAGCATGGGGGTGAGTAATTAATGACTTACTTTTGTGGGTGAACTATCCCTTTAAGGCTATCACACGAAATTATAGAGATATCATATTCACAAAAAGATGAACAAATTTTAACTGCAAGATCCGCTCACACACTGCATAGTGACCAAGGCTTTGCACTTTCATCAACAGCACCGTCGCCTAGCAGTGTCACACATTTAAACACACAGGTGCACCCCCACACACATTTGAAGCACCCTTGCACATTAAATATAATAATTAAGGGAGAAATCTTTTGATCCACATCTAAATATTGAGGAAGGCAACTCCAGCCCCTTTGACATTTTTTCTCTTCCAAGCTATATTTGCTCAGCAATATTTACCTATGCTGGCATTTCCGTTGTTTGTCAATTTTCCTTATGAGGCTGTCGTGCCTGTCGGAATGATGCACGGTGCTGACTGCACATTTGGCAGGGTAAATGCCTGATATTTGCCTGGACCTAGCTCATGTGAGAGGAATATGTCTCATATCTGTCATGGTAAGCACACAGGACAAATCGTTATTCTTCATTAGAATCTGATACTCCATTGCTGTATTTGACTTTACCTTCTATTTATATGTCAATAACGTTGATGGAAAACACACAGCTCAATCAAAGGTCACCACATTTGTGATAGACAAGTGACATTTAAATGGGCATGGAATCAGTTTCCGAAAATTTGGCTTTAATTTAAATAAAATACATTTGTTCATTTAGCAAACACTTTGGAAAAACATTACAGCCTAGTATATCAGTGGAGTGGGCCTATTAGCTGACCTTACGTTGGAAGCTCTTTGAACGATTTCAAACTCTCAAACATGACTTTGATGATTCAGAATTGTGAAGATTCGAAATAGCCTACCAATTCGATATTTAAATTTTTGCCGTGCTATCAACACGCATAATCGCTTTTCAGCGTGTTTATGAACGCCGTTGACTTAACGTTACATTACTGTATATATAAATATATGACCTACCCCAACCCCGTCCCTAAGCCTACTCGCTCACTGAGGTTAATAGCATCCATGAGTCTTCCCCTACCATCCTAGGAAAAAAATATCGCTCCCCAGATGCAGATCTACAATTTGCTTCGTTTCGCTCAGAACAATTAACGGCGTGTACATACACGACACACACATGTATAACGTAAAAATGCGTATACAGATAACATGCCACTTGACTTGAAAGTGGCGTGTATTTTTACGCAAAAGTCATGATGTCATGTCGAAAATTGATAAAAGTAAGAAGAACAACTTAACATCTTACTATTGTGTCTGACTGTATTACAAGAGTACAAGGTAATACCTATGTTTTGTAGAGCAAACCAGTTGAACACTGTTTTGTTTTTGGTTAGTTTCAAAAGAGCATTTTGAGAATCATTTTGCAAAGCAATTGGTTAAATATCAGTTTGAGGTTTTTAAAAGAAAATTGTCAACATGAAATAAATGATTGTCCTATATATAGTATATACTGTATATCCCTTATCTGTCCACATAATCTTTATTCAGAAATAGCCAACACATTCTCACCCCAAGGCGATCACTTTCTGACCATGCTTCATTATTTGACGCTTCAGCGCGGCCAAGTTACTTGACGCGATCTACTCCGCGCTCAGTCTGACTGACGCTGAAGGAAAAGCGTCAGTTAGATGACGCGGTTGGGTTCAGGTCTGCGGTAGGGTAGGGTTACACGCGGTCATATGGCCGTCATTTAACTGACGCTAAAGGAAAAGTGTCAGTTAGATGACGCGGTTGGGTTTAGGTTTGGGGTAGGGTAGGGTTACACACGTATCTTAGGGCCTCATCTAACTGACGTAAAGGAAAGCGTCAGTTAGATGACACGGTTGGGTTTAGGTCTGGGGTAGGGTAGGGTTCACACGATCCTAGGGCCTCATCTGAACTGATGCTAAAGGAAAAGCGTCAGTTAGATGACACGGTTGGGTTTAGGTCTGGGGTAGGGTAGGGTTACACGCAGTCCGTAAGGCCTCATCTAACTGACGGCTAAAGGAAAAGCATCAGTTAGATGACGCGGGTTGGGTTTAGGTTTGAGGTAGGGTAGGGTTACACACGATACCTAGGGCCTCATCTGAACTGACACTAAAGGAAAAGCGTCAGTTAGATGATGCGGTTGGGTTCTAGGTCTGGGGTAGGGTAGGGTTACACACGATCCTACGGCGCCATCTAACTGACGCTAAAGGAAAAGTGTCAGTTAGATGACGCGAGTCGGGTTTAGGTCTGGGGTAGGGTAGGGATGATCCTAGGGCCTCATCTAACTGACGTTAAAGGAAAGCGTCAGTTAGATGACGCGGTTGGGTTTGAGGTCTGGGGTAGGGTGAGGGTTACACGTGATCCTAGGGCATTATCTAACTGACGCTAAAAGGTGCCTAAAGCAGTCAGATATTGAAGCAATGGTCAAAATGCTTCCCAAGGCGTTAGTCATACAGTATGATGATGAGATCACAGCAATAGCAAACCACAGACAACGATCCAAATTTCTCATGGACAAAATTAAGTCAGTTTTATGCTAACCTTAAATTCTGTGCAAACAATTCAAAAGAGTCATGTTAATACACTGTATACCAGACATCACTTTAATGCATGTTTTTACAGCTGACACATTGCCAACATAAATGACTGTATTTCACAATGAACCTATGTTAATAAAATAAAATAGCTTTCCTATGATTTTAAAAATAGTGATGCTACAGCTCAAACTAAGATGTTTGCTACTTTTAGGGCCACTACTGATCCTTGCGCACTAACTGAAGGTATGCAGTCTGAATGGTCCAATATAACCTAGTAGGCTTTTGTAAGTGTATCCCCTATAAAATGCCCTGCGTTTACAAATGAGCGCACTGAACAAGCACCTGTCGCTACTTGTCTTCTATCTTTTGATGTCTCAATTTTTTTGTGATCTTTCTCAGTTTCAATGGAAAGAGCAACACAGAGTCACAGCTTTGAATCTCAATCTCTGATTGATTGCACAGTTTGGCAGGGGATGGGGTAAACGTGAGGAGAGACTTTGCTTCAGTTTTCCATTTTACGTAAAGATGGAAAAGGGGGAGGGGGTTCTGCCAAGAGTATGCATTTGATCTGAATGGAACTACAATTTATTCCTGGACAGCCATCCCAGTTCATCATGGAGAGGCATTCCCCAACCAGCCCTTTGTCTCTGTTTCTGACAGGCCACAACTGCTATTCTAACCCTCAAGAGCATGCTATATTAAATCAATATATAATATTACCAAGGTCAAAATGCAACCCCGTGATCAGCTGCATGTTTCCCCAACCCCTAGTGACACGCACCCATCCATCTGCCTATGACGAAATTCTTTCTGTTTTTCTAAGAGGTTTCTCTCACACACAGCATGTCCTACTTGAGACAATGAAGGCTCAGATGATAATATTATTGCAGATGAGGATGAGAACTGGTGGATAGTGGTTTCAAAGGGACATAATGGTACATTTAAAAGAATGGAGTCCTGGTGGGTTTGCTCTTTAATGATGTGGAACATAAACACAAGAACATGGATATTCAGCCAAGCCTGAAAAGAAATACAGGCTAGAGTCAAACTGAAGAAACTTAGACAGCACACAAAAGAAAGACAAATGGAGTGAAATGTGGAGAGTGGAGAGTTTGGAGAGTTTTGTAGTACGAGATTGCCATCTACTGGTAAAAGAGAAACATACAACCAAATCAAATTCAAATCAATCTTTATTGTGTGAAACATTAACATTGTGACTCAATGTATATTTACTTGATAATATAAACTTATAAAAATGAAATTATCTGAAATAACTTCTCTCTGCAGTACATACACTATGAAACAATACTGAATGAAACTGCTGTGTGATTTGATCATTTTTAATGTTTACTGTATAATGTTGAACAGGATTCAGGGCCAATGAGATCTGAACTGTTGAGTATCTGTGCTGTTTAATATGTTTTGTTGAATAGTATTTGACAACTTCCCTGGATGTAATGTCTGAACAGAATATAAACACTGTTCTGTTTGGAAGGACATGATGCTTCCTTCATTTCACATATTGATCACTGTGCGAATACTGAAAGAGAAAGTGTTTATTAGTGTATTTTATATATATATATATATATATATATATATATATATATACACACACACACACACACACACATACACACAAAATTATTAGTCAATGTAAAGACTTGTGTCATACAGTATATGAAAAATGTTATCAGCACAACACAAGGTCATTAGTAGATTCACAGAACTGACCTTTTTCCAGTAATCATGAGATCAAAGGCATGGTTAACCTGATCTATAGGCAGATTGTGTGTCACAAACTCGTCCAGCAGAAGCTTCCCACTCATATAATCCTGCACCAACTTGGGCACTCGACTCAACACTCTTCCAACCTGCCAATCAGATTGCATTTTTCTGGGTATCTTCCGCCCAAACAACTCACATTACTCTAATAAATAATAAAATAAGAGAGGACTGTTAAATGATTAGCCCTAATTCTTCATATCACATAAAACTGATACTGCACCTGCAACATACACAGAACACATCAGAACACGACCATGAATGAAATTTTAATTGAGCGAGGCATGCTTTTACCACCAAAATAGGAGCCTTTCAAAGTTTTTCCTAGCAGAATATCCTCAGAGACCAGAGTTAGTTCCCCCATCTGGGTCCAGCCCACCATCACACAGACTCCCCCCTGCAGGACTGCACGCTTCCACAGCAGCCCTCTGATTGTGCGATAAGATTCATTGGTTTACATGAATGCGGATCAGTGGTGTTTTAAAAGTCATTGTAAATGTAAAAGAATAGCAGATTCCCATCGCCCCTGATTGGTCTTAACCCCAGTGACGGGTCGGTTTAGAGGCGGGGTTAGGGGTAGGCCATCGTCGCTGATTGGTCTTAACCCCAGTGACCGGGTAGGTTTAGGGGCGTGGTTAGGGGTAGGCCATCGTCCCTGATTGGTCTTAACCCCAGTGACGGGTAGGTTTAGGGGTGGGGTTAGGGGTAGGCCATCGTCCCTGATTGGTCTTAACCCCAGTGACGGGTCGGTTTAGAGGCGGGGTTAGGGGTAGGCCATCGTCCCTGATTGGTCTTAACCCCAGTGACCGGGTAGGTTTAGGGGCGTGGTTAGGGGTAGGCCATCGTCCCTGATTGGTCTTAACCCCAGTGACGGGTAGGTTTAGGGGTGGGGTTAGGGGTAGGCCATCGTCCCTGATTGGTCTTAACCCCAGTGACGGGTCGGTTTAGAGGCGGGGTTAGGGGTAGGCCATCGTCCCTGATTGGTCTTAACCCCAGTGACAGGTAGGTTTAGGAGCGGGGTTAGGGGTAGGCCATCGTGGGGTCTGGATAACAGGAAAGTACCATTATTATTATTGGTGTGGAAGGGCTATAACTTACCATGACTCCCACGTTCCCGACACACTCGATAGCAAAGTCAACGCCACCATTTGTCAGCTCCTTCAGCACCTCCTGAACTGGTTTATTGTGGTCTTTAGAGTTCACAAACTCGGTGGCCCCAAATGTCTTGGCGATCTCAAACTTGCCCGGGTTGATGTCAACGGCGATGATCCTGGTGGCACCGGCAGCCTTGCATCCCATGACCGCTGCCAGTCCAACAGCTCCCAAACCAACACCGCACATGTTGAGCCAGATTCTACCTGGGAGAGAATATGCCAAACTAGCTGGTGGGATGTGTTTTTAATTTCATGTATTCGCCTTTTGACGTTATGCCAGTAGAAATCACACACACACACACATTGGCTGTGTTCACTGCTGCCCCATATCCTGTAGACACTCCACAGCCCAGCAGACAGACTTTGTCCAGCGGGGCGTCTGGGTGAATCTTGGTGACGTCTGTCCTCTGGCACAACAGTATATTCAGAGAAGGTGCTGACACCAATAAACTGATAGATCTGCTGATTCTTACATGTGATCCTGCTAGTGCCATCAGCAAGAACACACTGCTGATTTTGCTCCCTATGAAATAAAAAGATTCTTAATGCAACTGATTTATTTTATCACCCACCTCATAAATCTAGTCTATGAGTTTAGGGGAACCTAACATCACTCAGTCACGATAACTCACCAGTTTTTGGTGCAGAGGTTTGTCTTTGGACTCATGCAGCGTTCACATTTTCCACACTGTGGCACAACTAGAGTAATAACTTTATCTCCTGTAAATAAATTGTAGTATAGTAGAATGCAGTTTTAAAGTTAAAGCAAAATTATAAAAAATTATAAAACATATTTATTTACATGCCTTTTACTTTAACAAAAATATTTGTTATCACTTCTAATCTATTTATCTGCTCTTTATTAATGTTTTTGTTACATTTTGTACTCCTGTACAGGCAAAGGATGATTTCAGCATCAATTACAATTCAGTATGCAAATATTACAAAGTCATCACTGTCAGTTACATTTTAATGCTCCAGTCCGTAACTTTTTTGGGCTAAAAATTATCCCCCAATTTTTTTTAGCAAGTACAACCAGTATTCAAAACTATCTGCTTGCCTTAGCTCTGATTCAAAGCGGTATATAAGCTTGTAATAATGGGGTTAGGATCAGGGGGCGGAGATGAGTAGGATTAGGGGTGGGGTTAGGATCAGGGGGCGGAGATGGGTAGGATTGGGTAAGGGATCAGGGGGCGGAGATGGGTAAGATTAGGGGTGGGGTAAGGGATCAGGGGGCAGAGATGAGTAGGATTAGATATGGGGTAAGGGATCAGGAGCGGTGATGGGTAGATTGGGTAAGGGATCAGGGGCGGAGATAAATAGGATTAGGGGTGGGGTTTGGATCAGGGGCGGAGATGAGTAGGATTGGGTAAGGGATCAGGGGCGGAGATAAATAGGATTAGGGGTGGGGTAAGGGATCAGGGGTGGAGATGAGTAGGATTGGGTAAGGGATCAGGGGCGGAGATGAGTCAGGATTGGGTAAGGGATCAGGGGTGGAGATGAGTAGGATTAGGGGTGGGGTAAGGGATCAGGGGCGGAGATGAGTAGGATTGGGTAAGGGATCAGGGGCAGAGATGAGTAGGAT